>JAUKWC010041389.1:0-12266 GCA_032356245.1 Endocladia muricata | reverse complement strand
CCGACTCGATCAGGGAATAGATCAGCGCGCTGGCCTCCGCTCCGGCCGGCGTGTCCGCGAACAGGAAGTTGCGCCTCTTATGGATAGCTATCCATAAAAGGCGGAACTGGCTGTTCTGCTGGAGCGAGCTCGGAGCGAAGCGGGTGGGCGTCATCCAGTCGCTGATCACGACCTGCCGACTGCACGACGTCGATCCGAACGTTTACCTGACGGACGTGCTGCAGCGGGTCGCGATCCATCCGGCGAGATAGGTGGCGACGCTCGCGCCGCAGCTGTGGAAGGCGCATCATGGGGCGGAGCCGCTGCGCTCGGATCTCGTCTACGCGGACTGACGCCCGACCACCAGAACGGTCTCGAATGACCGGTTACGGTGCCCGAGCCATGCCGGCCGACCAGATCGAGTCCGTCGGTCTTGGCCCGCTTGGCGAAATTGAAATACGTGGTGTCTTGGAGCATCAGTACCGTCTCGGTGCCGTGCTCACTCATCACGTCGACAAAGTCCGCGCGGCGGAGGATCTCGGTGCGGTGGCGCGCGTGGGGATCGACGAGACGGCGAGCCGCCGCGGGCAGAACTACATCACCGTCGTGCACGACCTGGATGCCGGACGGATCGTGTTCGCCTGCGAGGGACGCGACAAGAGCACGGTGGACGCTTCGTTGAGGATCTGGTGGCGCACGGTGGCTCGGCGGCGAACGTCACCGACGCCTGCACGGATCTGTCGAAGGCGTACATCGCAGGCGTTGGGGCGTACCTGCCGACGGCGACGCTCTCGTTCGACCCGTTCCACGTCGTCGCCCTCGGCAACAAGGCGCTCGAGGAGGTGCGGCGCGCCGAGGTCAAGCGCCGCCCGGAGCTCAAGGGCTCGCGTTGGGCGTGGTTGAAGGACGCCTTGCGGTGGACGAAGACGCAGATGGCGACCTTCCACGAGCTCTCTCGGGCGAGGCTCGAGACGGGTCGGGCGTATCGGCTCAAGGAGACGCTGCGGGGGGTCTTCGCGCTGGCCGAGAACGCCCATCAGGCCGGGGTCCTGTTCGAGCGCTGGTACTCGTGGGCGCGCTGCTCGCGGCTCGAGCCGATGAAGAAGCTGGCACTGACGATCCGCGCGCACCTGCCCGGGATCCTCGCGCACTTCGACTCGAGGCTCTCCAACGGACGGGCGGAGAGCGTGAACTCGCTGATCCAGGCGACCAAGTCCCAGGCACGCGGATACCGCACGGCGCGCCACCTGATCACGATGACGTTCCTGGTCGGCGGGAGGCTCACGGCGCTGCCGAGCAATCCGATGCTGAAGGCAGTCTGAAACCGGAAATCATGCCGCTGTCAAACCCACACTAAACGCGACGGACACAGGAAACAGCGACCTACGACGAACGACCGCCTACAGGATCACGATTTGGGTCAAGCTGAGGGGGGGGGGCCGACCGACGAAGTCGCCGCACGACCTTCGCGACGGCTACTCTCGATCGGCCGACGAGGCCTGCACCTTATATGCGATCGTTGCCGAACGGGAAGGGGTAAGGTAGTCTCTCGGCAGGGGAATACCGCAGGAGGCATGTCCTGAACATAAACGTTCCCACCCGGCCCTTCGGGTTCGCGAAGTGTGTCGGGGCGATGTCGCCAGTCAGCCCGTAGCGCAGCCTTGTGTGAACCCTGATGCTGTCTCGAATGGAAATCGATCCGCGCAGTCGGTCGGGCATGATCGTGACCGTAGTTTTGACGGTGGTCCTTGTCGCTGCCTCGGCGGCCATCGGGGCGCGGCTGTTGAACCACTGTCGCATCGCGCTCCCATCAATTCTAACGGGTGACCGTGCTGTCGTGCTGTTCGACTTCTGCGTCGCGCGTCGGGAGCTTAGCCCGGCGATGATGGATCGCCTGATCAGGGATACGCAGCGATCGATCTATACCGCTCGAGACCTTTGTCCGGAACCGGAGGCTCTTCCGCTCGATCGGTCCCGGGATGATCCGATAGAGGAGATCGACAGGCGGCGGGCGCGGGAAGGAGGCGTCATCTCTACCTTTAACGTCACGCTTGTCTGGAACAGTGATGCCGATCTTGATCTCTACGTGCGATGTCCCGGCGGCGATGTTCTTGCCCTTGGCAACTCATCGGACGCTTGCGGGGGAGCTCACCAGATCGATATGAATCACGGAGATCACATGAGCGATCAGCCTGTTGAGGATGTCGTTTTCGATGGAAATATTGAAGAGGGTACTTACACGATTGGCTTGAAACGCTTCAAAGAACGAACCGACGTAGACGGCCCCACTCCTTACCGGATCGATGTCATCGTCGACGGGACATCGACGGTGGCAAGCTTCTCGGGCGAGCTAACATCGAACGAACGCGTTTCCGTTGGAACCTTCGAATACCCTTTCACCGAAGACGGCGAGTAGGGATGCATTCATGAAGGTGACCGTACAGAACGTGCTGGCTTCGCTGGTCGCCGTCGCGCTGCTCGTGCTGCTTCTGCTGTTGCTGCCGGGCGTCCTCGTCGGTCACGGCAACGAGGTCGACGTCGTTGAAGAGACGTTGGAACGCAAGCTGGCAGAACTCGATCGAATCGCCGAGAACGGTGTCTGCGAGGCCATCGGCGACGCGAGAATCGCGCTGATCGACGAGGAGACTATTGCCCGGCGCGATCGGGATGGCGGTCCGCCGCCGGTCAACGTGTTGCCGACCGACCCCGAACAGACGCCCTTGTTGCCAGAGGTGTCGGTCACGCGCGGCCGTTACGAAAATCTCGCGCAGCTGATCGACGACAACGTCGCGCTGATTGTATCCCGCGACCAGAGCGGCAACGTCGCATCGGTCGGCACGGGATTCTTCATCGATGACCGGCACATGGTGACCAACCACCATGTCGTCGAGAACGCGGTGTCGGTGTCGGCGGTCAACGAGACGCTCGGCGTGCTGAGCGAGGTCGAAGTGCTGGTCACGTCCGACTCGAGCCCGGACAACGGCTTAGCACTCGATCTCGCGTTGCTTAGATTTCCCGAGTCGGTCGATGCCACCGGCCTCCCGCTCGTGTCCTATCCGGAGGAGATGCAGCAGGTATTCGCTGCCGGCTACCCGGGAGTCGTCACCGACACGGATATCAATTTCCAGCGAGCCCTGCGCGGGGAGAGCGCCTCACCGGACACGGTCAAGACACCGGGTATGGTCTCGGCGATACAGAACAGGGAGACCGAGTATTCGCTGATCATTCACAGTGCGGAGATCTCGCCGGGCAGCTCCGGCGGACCGCTGGTCGATGAGTGCGGTCGCGTGGTCGGCATCAATACCTGGGGACGCAGCGACGAGGCACTGGCGGCGGGTCGAACCGTCTATCTGGCCCAGCCTTCCGCTAGGCTCCAGCAATTTCTGGACGCTGCCGGCTTTCCGGTCTACGAGTCCATAGAAGGTGTCTGCGGGTTGGCCGTCGCGGAGGCCGGCTCGGAGGAGTCGGCGGATGACGGCGAGAGCGCCGCGGAGCGAGATCGAATCGATGGAGCCGCGTCCGACGATGCCGTTCCGGCGAGCGATGCTCCTGACGACGTCGCCGGTGAGGAGTGAGAGGACGCGAATGGTGACAGGTCGTGGATGGTTGCGATCGGTGGCACTTTCGCGAGCGGCCCGTCACGCGGGCGAGCGCCTCGTGGGGAGGCGCTAGGCGATGGCGAGGACGCGCATAGCGAGCTCGGCGCTCTCGGACTATATCCTCTTGTCCAGCGCGGGTCAGCAGATCGTCCGGGCGTACCCGCAGCTGCGTCAGGAGCTGCGCTCGACGCTCGGCGAGGAGCACGCCGCATTGCTAGCTCAGCCGGTGCTCGGCGAACGGGCGCGGAGAATCGATTGGTACGCGGACGGCGAAGGCGTCCCGCTTGCCTCGCTCGAGCCTACCGTGCAAGCGGCGGTGCAGGCTCGCCTTGTTCGACTGTACGACGGCATTACGACTCACGCCGCCGCGTTGCGGGCGTCGGACCGATCGCAGTCTCTCAACATGGCAGCGTTTCTCGAGCAGGCGATGAGGGTGCCGGACCTCGATGCGGTTCGGGTGGTCGGCGATCAGCCGGTTCTTGTTAACTGGGGGGCGAAGCGCAGCGGGCAGCAAGCCGAAGTCCATCCGCTCCAGCTGCTTTCCGCCCAGCATCAGGAGAGCACGCCACTGTCAGGCAGCGCACCGGTCGGAGGGGGGGCGGAGACTGGCCAGGCAGCGGGGGGCGAAGAACCCGGCGTTCGAGAACGTGGTAAGGGGGGGCTCTGGGCATCTCTAGTGCTCGGCGTTGTCTTGCTGGGACTTTGTGCGGTCGTCTCGCGGATGTTGTTGCAGAGCTGCGCGGTGGGGCTGCCGAGCTTCCTGCGCGGTGCGGGCGAGATGCTGCTGTGGGACACCTGCACCGTCGACGATACCTATGCCCATCGACTGGGCAAGATCATCGCCGCCGCGCAGGCGGACATCGAAACCGCCAACGCGGCCTGCGGGGTGGAGGAGGAAACGCCAGCAGAGGACCCGGACGTGATCGTGGACGAAGAGCTGCAGGACTCCGAAATGCAGTACCGGATTGCGTTTGTGCGGCCGTTCGAGCCGAACATCGGAACCTACTGCCTGACGGCAGTCTGCGACAACGACACGCTCTTCAGGCGAGCCAGAAATTCGGATGGAAACTTCGACGAGAACGATGTCTGCATTGAGGACCCGCCGCCGTCGGTCATCGCGCGCGCGCCGAGCGACTCAAGCGGCATGTGCCACGTCATCGCTTGGCCCGTAGAGACGGTGATCATGGATCCGACACCGTTTTCCGGTGAGGTCGCCCTAGAGATCGACGGCGAGAGGGCACAGACCTGGGCGTTCGAGAGCACATCTCCCGAGCAGCCGCTGGCGACGCAGCTCCAGGAGCGCGGCCAGTACCGGAGCTACTACATCGGAACGTTCGAGTTCCCCCACCCCGACGCTGCACGCTGAGCGTCCGCGAGCCATCTCACAGCCTCTTGACGAGACATCAGCATCATGTACAAGGAACCTCTGCCGCCGCAGGACAGGTACAGCATCGTGCCCAACAGCGGCCTGCAGTTCCTCGATTTCGCGTTCGATGCGCAGCGACTCGAGAAGCTCGTGACCGCCTACGGCCAGCAGCTCGATGCCAAGGGCACCCGGACGCTGCAGACGGTCGCGCCGAATCCCGAGGGCGAGCTTTGCGTGGTCGGCAGCGACGAAGTCGTCGACCAAGAGACGGTGTTCACCGTAAAGTTCACCCAGGCTCTCGCCGCCTTGCAGGAGCAGTGGCTGCCGGCGCCGTTCTTTCGCCAGAAGGGGCGCGATGCTAACGGGGAGATGATGTACGAGGGCGGTCCCTCCAACTGGGTGCGCATGCGTGTAGTGCCCCTGGCGTCCGCAGACGACGAGGGGAACACGCATCGTTCGGTCTTCCTCATCGATACGTCCGTGCTCGAGGCCGACGCAGCCGACGGGTATGTGGCGCCTCTGCTCTCCGATGCACAGAACGAGGCACTCACGTTCGGCTTCGCCGCGTCGCTGCGGGACAGCAGTTGGTTTCTTGCCGAGGAGTGGGTGAGCGACTGGCTGCAGCAGGCGCTCTCGACGGCGACGGCTCGGCAGGACACAGCGTCGACGTCCGATCGCCTGTCTATGCCGCACTTGCAGACCGGCGAGGTTCCCGAGACGGCCTTCTGGGCATTTTATCTGACCCTGCTGACGGGGCTGGAATCGGTGATCGGAGCGCCGTGCGTTCGATTCGTTGATACGCTGACTTCGGGCAGTGCGCGCAGCGAGCACGCGATCGACGTGGTGCTCGCTCTCGATGTCGGCAACAGCCGAACGTGCGGCATCTTGATAGAGAATCCCGAGCACCAAGGGCTGAACCTCAGGGACTCGACACCTCTGGAACTCAGGGACCTGACGCGAGTCGAGCAGGTCCACACCGATCCGTTCGCGAGTTTGGTGGAGTTTCGCGAGGCGTATTTTGGCGATGCGCTCCTCAGCATGGCATCGGGTCGCTCTACCGGATTTCATTGGCCCAGCCTTGTCAGGATAGGCCCCGAGGCACAACGGCTTCAAGGTCACCGTTTCGGCAGCGAAGGCTCGACCGGTCTATCCGCGCCGAAGCGCTATTTGTGGGACGAGTCGCCCAGCCGGCAAGCGTGGCTCTTCAACTCCGGCGAGCACGACGAGAACCTCGGTGAGGAAAGGCCGGTGAGCGGAGAGATGCTTTCGTGGCTGAACGAGACCGGCGACTTCGTCGACGGCGGTAACTCCGGAACGATCGAGGCGAAGTTCTCGCGTGCCTCGCTGTTCACGCTGATGCTCTTCGAGATTACCTCTCAAGCTCTGATGCAAATCAACTCGGTCGCCCACCGGGTGCAGAGCCAGGATCAGAACGTGGCTCGCCGCTTGTCACGCGTCATCCTGACCATTCCGAGCGGCACGCCGTTGTCGGAGCGCCGACTCTTCGAGAAACGCGTGGCCGATGCCGGCGAGCTAGTGCGAAGCCTGCTCGGGGGGGGCACACCCGACGACGATACGGTGCCCGAGTTTGTCGTGCAGCTCGATGAGGCCTCGTGTACGCAGATCTTGTACATCTACGCGGAGATTGCGCAGCGGCTCGGACGTCGCCCGAGCAACGTCGCCGCGGTGCTCGGTCTCCATCACCCCGGCGCCGTGAGGATCGCGAGCTTGGACATTGGTGGAGGCACGACCGATCTGGCCATTACGACCTTCGAGGTCGCCGAGCACGGGTCGGTAAGCCCCACGCTGAACTTCTCCGAGGGGTTCCGCCGCGCTGGCGACGACATCCTTGAGGCTGTGATCGTGAACCACGTGCTGCGCGCGATCGACGACCACCTCGTAGCCGCGCACGATGTCCCCGCGAACGCCAACACCCTAGGTCGCTGGCTCGTTGACAGCGAGGAAACGGCACCCAAGCGTCAGCGCAAGAAGATGTTCGTAACGCGGGTTCTGGCCCCGATCGGCATCGCCGTTCTCCAGCAGCACGAATCTCAGGGGCTGCACCGGGACTACGCGAAGCTGCGCGACGAGCCGATCAAGGTGTCGCTGGAGGATGTAACCGAGGTCCTGGATGAGACGATGATCGAGTATTTAGACGAGATCATGGCGTCCTACGGCGCAGACGGCTTCTCGCTTGATCAGGTCGTCGTCACCACGAGCGGAAGATCGCTGGAGGCCACAGTCGCGACGGAGATGGACGGCATCGTGTCCGCATTGAGCCGCGTGGTGCATGCGTTGCAGTGCGATGTGCTGTTGCTCTCCGGCCGCCCATCGCGGCTGCCGGCGATCACCGAGCTGGTGAATCGAAAGCTGCCGATGAGCCCGCATCGGATCATCCCGATGCATCGGTTCCGCATCGGCGACTGGTTTCGGTTCGCCTCCCCGCGCGGTGTCGTCGAGGATCCGAAGACGACCGTGGTCGTCGGCTCGTTGATCGGCGCGCTGGCCTCGCGCTCCGTGCTCCAGAACTTCCATCTGAAGATGGGCACGGAAGGGAACCGCTCGGTGGCACGGATCCTCGGACGTATGGACGACGAGGTCATCCCGGCCGACTACGTGCTGTTCGATGATATCGAGTCTCCGGAGGAGACGGAGTCACGCGAGCTGGTCTGGAGCAACACGACTTTCATCGGGTTCCGGCAGGTGAAATCTGATCGTTGGCCGGCGACGCCGCTCTATCTCCTGAGTCTCGGCGACGATGTCACCGAGCAGCAGCTCAAGCGGCTGCCGTGGCGCGTGACGTTCGCGCGGCAGGTGCCCGACGTGAGCGGTACGGCGATGTTCGGCACGCCACCGAACTCCGAATCACTCAGGATCCAGAAGATCGAGTCGATCGGCGAGACCGGTGATGTCGGCCCCGTCCCGAACGCGGCACTTAGGCTGACGCTTCAAACGATGCGCCAGGCAGATGGATACTGGCTCGATACCGGCAAGATTCGCTACGAGAGGGAGCGCGTTTCCAGTGAATGATCCGTCGCGAGCGAGGCACGAGCTCTCGGGCACCTGTGATGCCGTGGTCGACACGATCGGCAAGGCCTTGAGCTGGTTCGAGGGCGGTGACGAGCTCGATACGCAGCAGCGTGGACAGATTCGTCCCCTGAAGGACCTAAGGCGCGAGGCCAAGCGACTGCAGCGGGCAGCGGGCCGTCCGATGTGCCTAGCCGTCTTCGGGCCGAGCCAGGTCGGCAAGTCCTATCTGATCTCCTCCTTTGCGCGGCGCGGCAGCGAACCTCTGACCGTCGATCTCGGTGGGCAGGAAGTGGATTTTCTCTCCGACATCAATCCTGAGGGCGGCGGTCAGGAGGCGACCGGTTTGGTCACGCGATTCAGCATTCGGAAATCTGATGCGCCCGACGGCTTTCCGGTTCGGGTCTCACTGCTGTCGGTGACCGACATCATCAAGATCATCGCCAACAGCTACTTCTTCGATTTCGAACAGGCGATCGACGTGGTGCGAGCGCCCGAGGAATCAGAGCTCGTGGCGCTGCTCGATGCCGCTCGGCTCCAGGCGGTCGACGTGGCGACGCCTGAGGGTCTGTCCGAGGACGACGTGCTCGACCTGCGCGAGTACTTCACCGAGAAGCTCTACGGCACCACCTCCGCGGACCGCTTCGAACGCTCGGGCTACTGGGACGGCCTGCTTGAGCTCGCCGGACGTTTACCGGCCGGCGCGTGGGTGCCCTTGCTCGATGTCCTGTGGGGACGGGTGTCGTTGCTGACGCGCTTTTTCCTCTCGGTTCGCGACGGCCTGATCGAGCTTCGGCATGCCGATACCGCCTTCTGCGAGCTGAATGCGATCACGCCGGCGCAGGACAGCATCATCAACATCAACAGTCTCGACCGGCTGGGGGCCGACGACACCGGTTCGGTTCGCGTCATGACTCCGGGTGCAAACGTTGTGCAGATGTCGCGATCGGTGCTGTGCGCGGTCACGGCGGAGCTGCACTTGACGCTCTCTCACCGGCCCTTCGCTTTCTTCGATCACACGGATCTGCTCGACTTCCCGGGCTACCGTCCACGTCTGGCGGACAAGCAGAAGCTACCCGACTTCGAAACCGTCATCACGACACCCGGAACGCTCAAGGAACTAGTGCGGCGGGGCAAGGTGGACTACCTGTTCGACCGCTACCGTCGCGAGCAGGAGGTCACGGGGCTGCTGCTCTGCGTCAGGCCTGGCAATCAAGATACGCACTCGCTTGCGCCGCTCGTGCGGCAGTGGGTCCACAATACCCACGGTGCGAGCGCAGCCGAACGTGCCCGCTCCCGGAACGCATTGTTCGTAGTGAAAACGCTCTTCGACGACCGCTTCACGGCCGCAGGGAATCGTTCGGGTGGCGAGTCCGAGCGCTGGCGCAACGCCATTGCCAAGGAACACCTCGAGTTCTTTAGTCAGAGCGAGGAGGACTGGCCCGCGGAATGGGCTCCCGGACAGCCTTTCCAGCAGATCTTCTGGATCCGCAACCCCTTTTTCATGAACGCGAATTTCGCCACGTACTCCAAAGATGCAGCCGGTGAGCCGACGCTACCGGAGACGGGTTTCGCCAATGAGAACGAGATCGAGCGTCAGAAGCGGACCTATCTCGGCGAACCACTGATCCAGCGCCACGTGGCCGATGCAGATGTGAAGTGGGACGAGGTACTGCGTCTTCGCGACGGCGGCGTCTCCTATCTCGCAGCCGCGATAGAGCCGGTCTGCGACCCTGCGGTCAAGGGTGAGCAGATCAGGGTTCGGCTAGAAACGCTGCTGCGAAGGCTGATCCTGCTGCTCGGGGAGTTCCACATCGACGAGGACATGAGCGTCGAGATGGACAAGCGTATCGAGCAGGCCAACCGCGTCATTGACGTGGTGATCGAGATGGCTGCGGAGAACGCGTTTGTCGAGCTCATCAAGGGGTTTCAGATCGACTCCGAGGATCTTCGCTGGGCGATCGCTGACTCGAGCGCCGGGGACGCGGCCTCGAGCCGATCGGTGAGCCCGGCGAAGGACCAGATACGACGCATGTTGAGACCATCGAGCGCCACCGCCCGCAAGAGTGTCGTGCGCGATCGCGAGCTGATCGCGGCCGAGATCGCCGTCGAGCGCTGGTCAGGCGCGTTCGGACCGGTTATGGGCCTGAGTCCGGAGACGAGCGCCGACCCAGTACGCGGCGACGCAGCCGACACGATCGGACGTGAGCTGACCTCGGCGGCTAGGCGCGTGAACCTCGCCCAGCGGATTGCCGTCCGCCTGCGTACCTTTACCACCGACGTCGAGAAGCCCGCGCTGTTCCAAGACCGTCAGGCGCTGATCGCGGCGGACGAGCTCAACGAATTTGTCTGGCAATTCGGCATGCGATCAGTTGAGCCCGCCGACAGGCCGGTGGTCTATGGACCCGACGGCGAGACTAGGCCGGTCTTCTCGGTGCCAGCATGTTCGGTGGACGATATCGACTTCGCTGAAAGCGAGATCGCGTACCTAGAGAGCTTCATCGGCGAATGGGCCGCGTCGTTCTTCGCCACCGTCGAGGAGAACGTGCGCTTCCAATTCGATGCGGATGACAGCTTCGATGCAGAGCGCAACGCGGCTATGGGCAACATTCTCGGCGCTACGCGCGATCTCCTGAAACGCGCTCCGTGAGCGCCAGTGATCCGACCACGCTCGAGGTCATCCAGGACGATTCGGCGTCCGGCGGCGGCTACGCGGCTCTTCGTTTCACACCTGTCGACGACTCCGGCAAGGATCTCCGCTTCTTCATCGAAGACGTCAGCGCGGGCACGTGGCTGGCCTCGAACGGTGAGTGGGTGAAGATCGAACAGGGGCTCGAAGCGCGCGAATACGGGTACGTCGATCGAACGTTGAGCCTGTACGTCGGACCGGAGGTGGTCAATCGCGTACGTCGCTTTGCTCAGATACGGGTGTCCGTTCCGAGCATGCAGCTCACGGAACGCGTTGTATGGCCCTCGCTTCGGGTGGCGGGCAAGGGCCAGCCATTGCCGGTCATCGAGTCGCTGAACGGGCGGCCACCGGTTCGGCCGTCCGGACCGGAACTGCCGGAATCAACGCAGATGGACGGGAGTGGTGCTGATAATGTTCGAGACGGCGATGAGAACGGAATTCCCGGTGCACCGGGCCCCGGTAGGGTCGGCACCGACGATGACTATGGCTCGGGTAGCAACGTGCTGGGCAAGGCGGAATCCGGTGCGACGAATCGCGGACCGATCGCTAGATGGTGGTATGGGCTGCTACTTTTCGCGTTGCTCGGTGGCGCGGTGGCGGGTTACATGGTTGCGATGGTGTCCCGCAGCGCGGTTGATGACGAGGAGGGGGCGAACCGGCTTCGGGCAGAGCTCGCCGAATCGGAAGCCGAGACTGCCGAAGTGCAGGGCTCGATTGACGATGTCATCGCGCGTGCGGAGATCGCCGAGACGGAGCGCGATGCCGCGAGCGGGGCGCTGGCCGCTGCGGAGCGATCCCTAGTTAGCGCCAAGCAGGAAGACGCGATCGAAGTCGAGCGGCTGGAGGAGGCGTTGCGGGAGAGCGAGCAGGCGCGTGCTGATCTCGCCCGGACGCTGGAGGAGACGGTGCAGGGACAAAGTGCGCGGGGAAGCGACGAATCGAACCGGATCAGGGGTGAGCTGGAGCAGACCCGCGGCGAGCTGTTACAGGCCGGGGCCATGCTTGAGGAGGCCGACACCGAGCTGGCTCGAACCGCGGCCGATCTGGAACGGGCCGACGCCGATCTCGCACGGGTCGAGGACGAGCAGGTGCGATTCGAAGAAGAGCTTGAGGAATCGCGGGAACGAGTCGGAGAGCTCGAAGACCGGCTCACCGCATTCGATCGGATCAGGGGCGATCTGACGTCCTCTCAGCAACGGGTTGCCGAGCTCGAACGGGCGCTCGCCGAGCAGAACCGGCGGGGGCCACCGCCGGGACCGGATTTGACTGGCGCACCTAAACGCGCCGACATCGTCAACGCGGTGGACAACGTAATCGAGCTGAGAGGATATTCCGTCAAACAGCGGCGGGGACTTGTTGAAGCACTCGTGTCAGGCCAGTGTCTCGCAACCGCGATGCGAGACGCGCTCGGTACGGTGAACCAGTTTTCGCTTCGGGAGCTGAAAAGGCGGCTGCCGGAGGCGTGTTAGGAGTCGTGACAAAATAAAACATACAGTATAATTGGTTGTCTATTGGCGCGGTCTAATGGTGTAGTTCCACTCCCCGTGAAAGTGGTGCGGATGAAGATTGATCGAGTCCATTTCCCGATCCGTCACCTTTCGCGCCT
>JAUKWC010041388.1:0-51114 GCA_032356245.1 Endocladia muricata | reverse complement strand
ACCCCACCTGGCTAGATCGGACACGAGCCACCCTTGAAGAGCTGAACGCTCAGATGCGGCTTCTTTGGTTGCAGTGCGACGCTGCCACGATGCAGCAATACTTACGGCACCGAGGAGCAGGGCGAGACTCCAACAAATTGGCGGACTGGGACACCTACGTAGCGTCGATAGATCTGACGTTGAAGCCAGCACAACAACACCGGGCGATACTGAACTCTGCCGATAGTCCACCACTTCAAAACCAGGCAGACGAATTCCTGAAAGATCTGCTGACAAGCAGCCGATGAGAGTCGGGGTCATTCTTTACGGTCCGCCCGCTTCAGGCAAAGACACCATCACCCGCGAGCTATGCCTGCAGAGCAGGTTCACAAAGTTTCGTCTCCTAAAAACAGGGGCCGATAAGACTGGCGAATACCGGATGGCCGACCGTCCCCAGATTGCAGAGTTGGCGGCACAGGGGGAGATCTTATGGCAAGCCGAACGCTACGGGTCGATCTACGCGATCGACAAAAAAGGTATCCTCGACGCTCTCGACACCGGTTCTATTCCCGTCGTCCAACTCGGACAGCCAGACGGTGTCACAGCGCTGACCGAACTAGAAACCGCCGAATGGCACACCTTGGCTCTATGGTGCCCCAGACTCGTTGCCGAAAAACGACTCCACGCCCGAGGAACAACCAACATAGATCAACGCCTAGAAGTTTGGGACAAAACCCAACCGCTAGACGCAGACCTGACCATCGACACCCACCAAACCAGCCCGCAAACAGCCGCCAAAATAATCAGCGACCAAATACCCCAAAGAGGCTAACTGGTAGCGCGAGGTGAAGCAGGGCTGGCACTGCCCGGAGCGTGCCGTGGCGTGGCGTGTCTAAGGTTGTCCCTCAAATGTGCCAAACGAAACTGACTTTGATGCAGTTTCTCCGTTGATAGTCGTTTCTTTGGTATGCCTAGACTGATCCAGATACAAGCCAGCGTCGCCGCCAAGTACTTCCATTATCTCACGGTCGGTTTTGTTATTCTCGACTACCGTGGCTGCGCCGCTCTGGTACGGCATTGTGCTTCTTACCTGACGCTGGCTGAAGAAGTTGAACCCGGTGGTCGGATCTGCTGGGTCGCTCTGATGGTGAAATGTCAGCGAAACAGAACTTGGTTGAGGTTCATCGAAGGTACGAAACCGGCGAACCGAACTGTAGGGGTAGTCGCCACTCTGTGTGACGTACCAACCGTCTTCTGTGGTGGATGAGTTGATTGACTTTGTAATTGATCGGCGAGTATCGTTGCCATCGAATCTGATCGATGCTATAGGAATGAGGGTGGTCTCCATAATCAAGTCTTCGTCTTGGGTGAATTCGCTTGGGACCACATCGTGTGCGGATTCTAGTGGGTCGATCACATCGTCTGCGAATGAACCGAAGTTGCTAGAATTTTCGAACCGATCGATTTCCGGTGAACCCGTAGGATCGATGACGTCAGCGTTGGTGTCGGCTGATTCTTGCAGGCTAGGATCAAAGTCGTTGAGGTCGGCAGCGGCGGGATCGGCCATAGCTAAAATCCCCAGCGGGACGCCTACTCCGGCTGCAAGCAGCGCACGAGTCTTCCATTGAGTTGGTTCCCCTGTGGGGGTAGCATTTTCTTTGGAAGTCTTTGGTAACCGTCCTAAAATAGTTGTTTTGAGATTTGGCAAATTTACTTGATACTCAAACAGTAACAAGCGGTGGCGTTGGCCCGACAGCATCATGTAGAACTACCTGCAAGCAAATCTGCCCATGCCCCAACCAAGCAAAGCGATGGTTCGACCTTGCTCGCCGATCTGCAGCCTCGAACAACTGTGATGTTGGGCGTCATCCACACGCCTAGGGCTCCCCGAGTAGTTCAGCCAAGACTCTAGCCATCGCACCCAGACTCAAATGAACACAGCTGACTGGAGTTGAACTGGCTCCTTGCTTTGTGCTTCGTAGAAGCTCCGCATTCTATATGTCTGTGGCAGCGAAGCCATTTCAGGTAGCTTGTATCGTTGGAGAATCATCAATACGCCTGTTCGACTCTCAAAAAGTACCATCTCGCGGTTGCTGGTTTAGGCGCATTGGGTGTGACGGCAGCGGCACCGGCTTCCAGTGCTGAAGCCCAATCAGTGGTAGGTCTGGTGGAAAGTGGCCTGCCCGAAGAAGCTTCTAAGGCTGTAGTAGCGTTCAACCTCGGCGTACCAGTTCAGGATGTAGTAAAAAGTCCGGCAGACTTAGCAGCCGTCGGTGAGCAGCTCACAGATTGGGTGAAGACCCCAGAGTCCGAAAATTACAGCACGATGTTTACCCCAAACGAGATGGGAATAGTGGACCTGTTCAACCCCGGCCTCCTACGACAATGGCGGTGTCGTGGTCGTAAGCCGGGGGCGGCTGCGATCAGATAGGCGGGGTCGGTGATGCCTTTAATATCGGCGACGAGTGCGGGGAGACGTCGACGGAACCGGCACCACCGCTGAAACGCACGCACCAAAGCTGGGAACCGTTTCTTACGGAACACAGCGTCTTACTGAGAGCCATGACAGCTCTCTTCGCTGGTGAATGGGTCGGCGGGGTACGTGCCTACGTGGTAGCTCACCACGAGAAGCGTTACTACAAACGAACAGAGCGCCAAACACGAGGCAAACACGAGTGGGTTCTATCTCAAGGCCTCGCCCAGCTCCTCTGGGGGGCACGGTTACCCGATTTTGGCGGTTTGAACGTGAGGCGTTTGAGTAATAGTTCCTATTCCTGTCTAACTAGTATCTAGGGCTGGTTATCGTGGTCGTCAGGGAGCGGGTTGTAGTTTGAGCAGCCTTCTTTGCTTACTTCGACTACAGAGGAACTTTGAACAATGAGCGCAACGTCGAATAGAGAAGAATCGCCACTTCCCAGTACCCCCGGCAAGAACCCGGGTTCGTCTTGCTGGAAAAGCAAGGCCGCTCTGGTAGCAGGTGTGGCGGTCCCGCTGGGTTTGCTTGCGTTCGCTGATCCCGCAGCCGCTGAGTTCGGCGACGACAATGGCTCCGACTCATTTACCTCAGAGTTGCCCGATCAGTTGGGCCTCGAAGGGCTCAACGAGTACGGGATGCTGGATGAGCCTTTGGACAATTTTCCGGTTGCGCCAGCAGAAGCTGATTTGTTCGAGGATAACGATGGCTATGAGCTCCTGCAGGAGCTTAATACCGACTTTCCTGACCTCGAATATTTAACTTTGAGGCTCTTTGAATTGCTGCCGGCCGCGGCTGCAGATCTAGACAACGAGGACGCCAAGACAGAGTTCAGGAAAGATCTAGGGTTTCCGGTTTTGGAAAGAGTTTTGGATGACAACGACGTTGTTGTTTCGGATTCGGGTGTTGGTCTCAACTCGGTCGAAGGAAAGAGCTACCCTGAAAAGTTGTTTCTCTCTTCAAACGGGGACTTCACGGCTTCTAAAAATCATGGTGATCAGTGGCGGGAAATGACCGTGAGCCCCGGCGGCGAAGTTGAGCTGCAACGTACCGATGGCGACGGGAACGTGAGGGGCCAAGGTCTTGGTAGGTTATTCGTCGAAAACAATAGGCTTGGGTACTACGAAGAAGAGCAATATAGCGAGGACTCCATATGGGTCGATTCTGAGGAGTGGAGTCGTAAGAAAACGAATAGCGGCCCTGGTAATAAGACTTTCTACTTCGAACGAGATCGTGAAACGGGCAATTCCAGAGAAACGCTGTCGAAGTTGATGACGATTACGGGTGACGATGAAACAGTTTTGATGTCTCGACGTCATTACTCTTCCGACCCAAATTTCGATTCGCCGTCAAGGTTCGATGTTGTTGCTGAAATGAATACGTCCGGGGATCGGGTCACTCATTTGAGAACGCTAAGCACGAGTGAGGAGATGCACCCCAAGGGCTATTCAACGGTAACGCAGACCGAGATCCGACCTGGCGAAAATGGATACGAATATGTGACCAGGACTGGCTATTCAAACTATGGTGAGCCGCCATCCCCACTCACGGAGGAAGTTAGGCCAGCAACGAATTCCATGCTTTCGAATCGAGTTGACGGCATCAACAAAAATAACATCTTTTGATGTAGGTGTTGCGTTGACGAGGCTGCTTGCCCAAATGCTTGCCTAAAGCCCTAGCCAACGCTGATCAGTAATGAACGTTGTTCGACTGTTTGAGCGGTCGATTGACGAAATCGGACTCTAAAAGCCAGCCTTTATTGCCATGACATGGAGGGGGTCGGGGGTTCGAGTCCCTTATCGCCCACTACAAAGCTTCCGCAGGTCAGAGGCCTGCCGAGAAGCCGAACCGAGCAGACTCGGCTGGCAGCCGATTCCATCACTTATTTATTCCGTGCGGCCCGGTGTGGTTTTCCGGTACATAGTTGCTACCAAGCCGGTGAGTGGTCAGACTGAAGTAAACACTCCCGGTTAGGTGGATAGCCGTCAGGCTTGATTCGAGTAGCGTGGTTTACGGTTGGCGAGGTGCACGAAATCTTGCCTTAGCTCAGCTCTCTTACGATTGAGGATTCGAATCTGCGCACAGTGTCTCGATGGACCGGATGACCCTTTTGCGCTGGAGAGCAATCTCCTTGGATGCCAGTGCGCCCAACGAGGCGGGAACCGTTACCCAAGACCAAGCGATAGCTAATACCGCCACGAGTAAATCTGCGGTGTCGTTCTTCGTGGTCGAAGTTGGTCTAACAGCGTCCAGCGCTGCAATTTTATCGGCGAAGATGTCCCGCTCAAGTGAGGTGTTGGTGGGTCTTTCCAGCCGACGCCAAGCATCGATCCGTATTTCGACGGGGTGAGCCACCAGAAAATCGAACAGGCGAGCTCCGAAATCAGGAAGATTCTCAGGGGTAAACGGAACGGTCTCGTGTAATTCGCCAATCGCCGCATCGATGACAGCGTCGAAGAGTTTGTCTTTGTTGCCGAAGTACACATAGATCATGCGCTTGTTGGCCCCGGCCGCAGCCGCAATGCGGTCGACCCGAGCACCGGAGTAACCAAGTTCGGCGAACTCAGTTACTGCCGCTTGAAGGATTAGCGCCTTGGTCGCTTCAGCATCACCAGCAGACATATGGCCATCGTAACTAACTAGTTGGTTGCATCCACGAGACTGCCCTGTACTATCGTTGTAACTAACTGGTTACTTACTACCGAAATCGGATTGACATTGTGATTAAAACACTGCTCGGAATAGCCCCGCAACAAGAGCCCGACGGTTCTTTC
Source organism: Endocladia muricata (assembly GCA_032356245.1). Lineage (NCBI taxonomy): Eukaryota > Rhodophyta > Florideophyceae > Gigartinales > Endocladiaceae > Endocladia > Endocladia muricata. The sequence goes on along the minus strand of JAUKWC010041388.1, from coordinate 45,888 downwards.
CGGCCATCGAAACTCGCCATGAAATTGGGAACGTCAACCACCACTGACTTCAGCAACCGTGAGTACAAAAAGTACGACGGACCAAGAAACAAGGTTCTTGTCATCGCAACTGAGCAGAAGAACATGAGCATGGCCAACGGCAAGAAGTTCTCAACCGGCAACCATCCAGTAGAGATCCTGGTCCCAATGCTCCACCTGCGTAACGCCGGGTTCGACCTAGAGATCGCAACGCCGACCGGAGCACCAGCCGTCTTCGAGATGTGGGCGTTTCCCACTGAGGACGAGCACGTCAACGCCATCTACAAAGAATTCCAAACCAGCTTGGCCAACCCGGTGAACCTGGCCGAGTTTGTCTCGACCTCGCTCGGCAATTCTGCGCAATACTCAGCCGTTTTCATACCCGGTGGCCACGGCGCAGTACTCGGTCTGCCCGACGACGACAACGTTGCAACCGTCTTGAACTGGGCGCATGAAAATGATCTCTTCACCATCACTCTTTGTCACGGACCGGCCGCACTTCTCGCCACGACACTGAACGGTCAAGAGTTTCTCTACAAAGGGTACGACTTGGCGGTTTTCCCAGACTCAGTAGACAAACAAACACCACTGATCGGCTACCTGCCGGGCAAGATGCCGAGCCTTGTGAGCACCAAGCTGGAAGAGCTCGGCGCCACGCTCATGAACAAGAAGGCCGACGACACTGTCTGCCTCGACCGCAAGCTCATCACCGGGGCGAGCCCCCAAGCGGCGAATCCGCTCGGCGAACTTGCAGCGACGACCCTGCTCGATCACGCCAAAAAGAACAACTGGTAGCGAACTTGCCCGTCATCCGGTTGGATCACGGCTTCAGCCAATAGCTCCCATCGACTCTGAAAGAGGAACAAACAATGACTAACAAGACACTAAGCGACATATGACCTGGCGCTATGCAACAAAGAAGATGGACCCGACGAAGGTCGTGCCGTCAGAAAAGGTTGATGCGATAATCGAAGCAGTTCGCCTGGCGCCAACCTCCAGCGGCACGCAGCCCTTCGAACTCTTCGTCATCACCAATCCTGACATACGAGGCGAGATTCGAAAGGCCGCTTCAGATCAATCACCGATAACCGAAGGTTCGCACTTGTTGGTGTTCGCTGCATGGGACAACTACACGGCGGAGCGGATTGACGAGGTCGCACAGTTGAACAAGGATATTCGCGGTGATCTGCCCCTGCTTGACGGCTACTACGGGAATCTCAAAGCAATGTACCTGCCTCTCGATCCTGAAATTAACTATGCACACGCAGCCCGCCAGGCGTACATCGCCTTGGGGTTTGCAATGCTGGCTGCAGCCGAACAAGAAGTTGACAGCACCCCGATGGAGGGTTTTGATCCAGCCGCAGTCGACAAGATCCTCGGTTTGGCCGAGCTTGGTTTGCGTTCGGTTGTTCTCTTGCCGCTGGGCTATCGCGACCCATCTGGCGACTGGCTGCTACCGATGGAAAAAGTACGCAAGCCGCTCGACACGATCGTGACGCGGGTGGACTAACAACGACCTCAGCTGGATCCATAGGTGGCGCGCAAATGTCGGGTGCTTTGAGTGGTGGTGTCGGGGAGGACCATCTCACTCAACACAAACCAGCATTGACGCTCGAGTTATTCTTCGATCTTGATGTGCCCCGCTCTATGCCCTTAACGGTCCCCAGGGAAGATACCGGCTAGAAGAGAACCGACTGATACAAGTCAACGCAACCCAATCCTCGAACCTGTAGGACTATTCGATGGCGCAGCTCGAGGAGAACCTGTCAGCCTCACCCGGATGAGGCGCGACCCATGGTGGGATGCCCGGCCATTCCGTCGGCACCATCGGTGCCCTCGAGGGAGCATCGCAAAAGGTTGACTGCGACATTTTCGAGGTCTTACGGACAGGAAGCCAAGTGCTTGGCGACGCAAGTTATGTCGGCAAACTCACGCACGAAACGCAACGGACGGATTCAGCAAACGCTACGTGCACCAGTAGCAATTTCGAAAGATTCAGGGTCGGTATCCATTGCACAAATGACAACGGTCGCCGCTTCAGACCAAACTCGAACGCACCATGCAACAGCAGACATCAGACACTACTGGGTTCAGACCGGCCGATAGCTGCACGGTGTGGCTAGTCCGATTTCCGGTTTGTGATAACCGACTCACGACCAGCTGTCGTCGACGTAGCTAAATCGGCGCCAGAGATCGGCGTCGTGGGGTTGGTCTGTCGTTAAGACGCTCACTCCGCCTGAAGGTTCGAGGACTGCCAGGCGCACTTCGTCGAGGTTTGCAACGCCTCGCAGACGCAACGCTTCGCCTAGCTCAACTCGACTCAAATTTTCTGACTTTAACCGCTCTTTGTCTATTACACCGTCGGAAATTAAGACGCTCGCAGTGGAGTCGGTGAACTTTTCGAGGGTTCGACTTCGCTGAGTTGCTTTAGAAATACTCAAATTCAGAACGACAACAACGGTCACTACGACTGCGGCATTAAAAAGGGGCACATCTCGGTACAACATCGGGTCGCCGACAGCTGAACCTAAAGCGATGATAATAACGAAATCAAACGGCGAGAGCTGCCCCAAACTACGTTTTCCCGTGAGCCGAACCATCAGTAGCGCAAATAAGAACATTAACGCCGAGCGCAAGGCGAGCGAAAGAACCGACCAACCGTTGGCGTCGCCTAGTAAAATTTCCTCAAAATCGATACTCGTGACCTCCAAAACGGCGACGTTTACGTTGATGCGCAGCATCTCTACAACGTATCCGGTATGGCGTTCGCTCAAATTCCCTCAATTTTGTCACGAGGTCAAAAGTAATATTGTTCCGCAAACATGCCGACCGACCGAGGGTGGATTCGCCAGCAGAAGACCAGAGCTCAACCGAAGAAATTCTTCGGGAACAGACTGTCCGCCTTTTTAGTTCTGTGCGCTGGATCGGGCCGGTCGGGTCCGCAGCGGCGGCCTTAACAATTTTCTGGATTCAACAGGACCTGGTGAACACTTTTCGGCTGAGGGTTTGGCTGCTCACCGCCCTGAGCGCAGCCGTGGTTAATGCTCTGGCGGTAACTATCCCTTTTCTTATTCGATGGAAGACAAAGCGTAAGTTATCGGTAGTGACCGAAGCTGGACACGCCCTCCTCGGAATCTCCGCTGGCGGTCTTGCGTTCGTCGACATGGCGGCGTTGGCCGATAGCCTTGCCGTCCAGATGTCGACTACTAGTTACATCTTCGCGATGACCCTGGGGGTGACTCGCGGCGTTCCGAGTTTAGGGCCTCTTGCGGTGTTGTCCCTCGTTCCGATGTGGCTGGGGATGATTGTAGGTTTTGGGGTTGCCGGGCACCTCCTTTTGATGTGCTCTTTGTGTTTGTTTGCCGGGCTCGTCCTGCACGGAATTCGCCAAGACCGGCTGCTGTGGGCTGAGATTGTCGAGCTCCGGACCGCCTCAAAGGCAGAGGCCACCCGCCGTCGTATTGAAGCTCAGACAGACCCGCTGACGGGGTTGCTGAATAGGGCTGGTTCCGCCGCCCGGTTGGGTGTCATTGTGGCCGACTCGAAGCCGGACGACAAATTTTCGGTGTTGTATATCGATCTCGACCGTTTTAAAGAGGTCAACGATCAACATGGTCATGCGGGCGGCGACTTGGTGCTAATGGAAGTAGCCGAGCGGCTTCGTTCTGCCTGTCGAAAGTCAGATGTGTTGGCTCGAGTTGGCGGCGACGAGTTCGTGATAGTAAGCCAGGAGGAAGCTGGCGAAGCTTTCAGGTCCAATGAGATGGCTGAACGCATAGCTGCGGTCGTTTCCGAAGTCATCGTTCTGCCGAACGGGGTCGAGGTTTCGGTGACGGGCAGCGTCGGATGGGCTGAGGGTACAGCTCACAAGGCCTTACTAGAGGACATCGTAGAGCGAGCTGATCGAGCGATGTACAGAGTCAAGCTACCTGCGGGTGAGGCGGGCGGCTAGAGGGCGCTTAGTCGTCCGTTGATCGAACGACATGTCTGCCAGGGTTTCTCTGTTGCTCGGATCGAACACGACGACCGTCTTGCGGCTGTCGGTCAAAATGTCGGCAAACTTCTTGTCGTTCACTTTTGTATACGGCGGTATTGTCCGATTGGCAGTACATCACGTTTCGCACCTTTACATCTTCAGATCTTCAACCGTACGATCTATCCTGGGGGGGGGAGTCAACGCCCAATCCGAAATAAAAGCTAATAAGTCACAGGCAGCGCATCTGACGAAGCAACACCATCTGTCGAAGTAATACGCCAGGCGGGCCGACCGAAGCGATACGGGTGCGAGCGAAGTGAGCGGTCGCCGACGGTGGATGGCGTGGAAATGTGCCAGCTAGCTTTAAGCCACCAAAATTAGGAGAAATCGTGATGACCAACACCTCGCTTCAAAATGCGATCGCAACCAGCAGCGGACTCTTTGAGTTGGCTTCTCGCGAGGATCACAAACGTGTTCGAGTCCTTGCGGAGGATCTCCTTACTGCAGACGTCGACGAAGCCGTCTTTCAGACGTTGCTTGCCGACAAGAAACAGCCGTTAGATCTGCGTCTAGCCGTCATGCTCGCTCAATCGAAAGCAGCCCTGGGGCGGGTCGCCGCAAAGCTCGAGCTGGCGTTTGTTTTTGCCATGTGGGGTGAGCAGCGACGCATGTTGCCCCGAAGTAACAAAAACCCCACGGGTGAGGACTCGCTTCACGTCAAGCTTGATCAACTTAGATGGCTCTTCGAGAAGTCCAATGTCGACTGGCGCCTTTATGCAGTCGATGACGGTGACCCAGATGACAGCGCGTCGATCGCTCAAAGTCGGGCCGCAGCACACAGTGAGGGGGGACGGGTGCGTGTTCTTCGCCTTAGCGACGTGGTGCCCGCCGAAAATGGTCCCTTAGCCAAATTGGCCAGCGTGGACGACTCTCGCAAAGGTGGCGCAATCCTGTACGGGGCTCAGGAAGCACTCGCAGAGGGCTGCGATGCGATCATAATGACTGATGCCGACAACTCTGTGAACCTGGCTCAAGCGGGGCTGCTACTCGAGCCGTTTAGTAACGGGACCGATGTAGTCGTCGGCGACCGCAAACATTCCCAATCTGTGCTCGTCAAAGCAGAGGCACGTTGGGGTCCCGGAATCGTCGTGCTTCGGCATATGCAACGTATGGCTGGCGAGGCTATTTTCAGTCGTGGAATTCAAGATACGCAGGCCGCTTTTAAGCTCTACAACGCAGCGACGCTGCGTGATATTTTGGCAGCCCCATCGACATATGGCTTTGCGTTCGACTCCGACTGGTTGTACGCAGCGATCGCCGAACAAAGAAAAATCGAAGCCGTACCCTTTGCTTTTATCGATTCCTTTGAGGAGTCAGCTTCGATTACTCAAGGGCCGATGACGACGTGGGAGTCGCTGCTCCAAGGCTTGGTTGCTGCGGCCAGGTCACGCAACGCAAGACACGACAAAGATATGGCGTTACTAATTGACGATTATGCTTTTGCCGATCAGCTTGACCGTATTGTCCAGTACGTTCCCCAACAGCTCGACGGCATCGCTAGTGCAGAGCTTGGTTCGCCGAAGGTAATGAGCCCCGCCGTGCTGCGTCGATGGATTGAGGACCTGCCGGTCTCGGGGCGGCGAGTTCATTCCGGCCTCTAGTCGGCGGGCTGCTGAAACCTGCGCTTGACCTGAACCGCAAACCGGAAGCCGACGTCGTCGGTATGAAGACGCAGAGCGAATTTATCTCTCACCTGGTGCCATGTCTGGAGTGTCGGGGATTTAACTTTGCTACTGTTAGGCGGGCGGGTTTGCTAGAAAAGACTTGTGGGTAGGGCAGCGCATCTTCGCCCCAACTTCCAGCTGGATTGGCGAGTTGTGTATCTCCCACCATACAAAATTATCGAGTAGAAATTCGAGGTCTAAGCATGGCTACTAAGGCTCAAGAGGGGGCCCGTTGGAAAGTTGCTGCAGCCGTTATGGGAGTTCTGTTCGCGTTAGTTGCTGGCCTCAATTATCTGAAGTTCACGGCTGACGATTCGGCGAACCGGGACAGTCTTGAAAATGCTGCCGCAATGGAAGGCCCCAGCGTTGCTCTCGTCGCCGAAGACTCGACGCAGGTCTTGACTGTCTCGGTCGACGATGCCGGAATTCGTGCCAAGGGAACTGTCGCCGACGCTGCAGCCATCCAGTCGATGGCCGGCCCGATAGTCGACCTCTACGGAGGGACGGCAGATTTTGAAGTGAGTGGTGGTGACCCGCCTGCATGGTTGAACTCCTATAAGGAAGTTATTCTTCAGCTAGGTTTTTTTAGTGAAGCTAACTTCGAAGTAGCGGCAAGAGAAACGACTTTGGAAGGAAAGGTTGCGAGTGGGCAAGAGTTGCGGACCTTGGAGCGCCTCCTAACGGCGGAGCGCGGTTTTCCTCCCCTAGTTAGCGATGTAAAAGTCAGTAACGAGCAAGTCCCGCGTCTGAACGTCACGGTCAACCAAAACCAAGTGACAGTTTCCGGCGACGTCCCCACCGAGGTGATAAAGCAGAATCTGCTAGTTCCGATCCGAGCTGAATACGGCGAAGGTGCCGTTATCGACGTGGTCTCGGTCGACTCGTCATTAGCTATCCAGTTAAATCTTCTACGATTTGCGTCTGACGTTGCCGCCATGAGCGCCTTTAGCAGTTTTAGTATTTCCTTTTCTCAGGGCAATAGTTTCGCTGTAATAACTGGCGGTGTCGAATTTGAACCAGGGCGAAGTGAGCTGACTTCAGAGTCCTTGACCGCAGTCTCAACATTGCCCGAATTTCTGCAGCGCACTGACCTACAGGTGCGAGTTATTGGGCACACCGAGGACGTAAGCGAGGGCAGCGTCGACACCGTGCTCAGCATCGACCGTGCCAAGACGGTAGCCGACCGGTTGCTGCTCTCCGAGGTGAGCAGCGCTCAAATCATCGTAATCGGCCGAGGCGACCGAGCCGCAGAGGACGCCCAAATCGACGGAGAAGGAGTTACTGAACGTAGCGTCGACATCGAGATAGGAACGGCGCTTTCGTAAGGTGCTGAGGCCCGCCGTCACTGGGGCTGCGAGGCTTCACCGTCTACCAGTTTGGCTGCGGGGGTGTTCGCCCGAGGCAACGTACTAAAGTGCTGTATCCCCATAGTGTTCGAGGTAGTCATCCATAGAAGCTCGGATGACGTTGCGAGCGTGTGCTGCCCCGTATGTCCCCAAGACTTCGATGGCGTTTGGCGTTTCTCCGGTGATATCCATTTTGTAGGTACTGAAATAGTGGACGATTCGATTGGTTACGGCAACCGGCAGCTGTTTTACTTCTTTGGCGTAGTCAAACACTGTGTCGCTGAGAAGTACTGCGACGATCTTGTCGTCCGCTTCGCCGCCATCGAGAACTTGCAGGCCACCTAAGACTCGTGCTGGAACTACCAGCTCCGCATGAGCGATTCTCTGCTGACTCAGGACACAAATGTCGAGCGGGTCATTGTCGCCGCTTTCCGCATGAGGTGTCAGCGCCGCAACCTTCTCTGCACAGAATGTTTGAGGTATAAAACCATAAAGTGTTGGCGGTAGCGCCGAGGAACCTTGCGGACGATCTACCCGCAAATATCCAGTCTTTTTGTCGATCTCGTACTTGACCTCGTCAAATGGCGTCATCTCGATGTACGCATCAACAGCGTGGGGCGCGTCGTCACCTATTGGCAAGCCATGCCAGGGATGCGGTCGGTACTTGTTGAAGAGACTCACATGATGCCGATCGTGGTTGAGAGGTACAAGGTGTTAGCGTTAGCCTGACAACAATAGCCTGGTTGTCTTAGTAAAGCCAACAGAAGGTTCTAAAGAGTTCTGTTCGATGCATCTGCTGCGAGGGTTGAAGCCAGCGCAGCGACAAGCCACAGTGCATCACGTTTGATTTTGGGTTGGATCGCACTGAGAACATCGACGACTTGGCCGACAGCCGAGTCGGGTAAGGCCAAACGTTCACGATGTTGCAGGATCCGCTGAAGTCTTTCGGTTACTAGAACCGGGTCGTTATGGTCTTGCGGCGGTTTGCTATTGGACAGCCGCATCAAAGTTTTTGACCATCGTTGCTGGCTTGATTCGTCGACCATTCGAGTAAGGCTCGCAATGTGGGTCTTGATGCTACGAAACGATCGCTCCGTATCCTCTTGAACTGTTTGAACTTCTAGCAGGGCGCCGTCGAGCAACAATTCGGGTCCGACGTGAGCGCAGGCTCTGGCTGGCCCGCGCGCCACGCCATTGTCGATGAGTATCTCCATCGCTTCGCCCATTAGGGAACGAAACCACTCGTGGTTGTGGAAGGCTGCATCGGTCTGGTGGTGAAGCCCTATGCCTCGGACAATGCTCGGCTGATCTGAGCGGTTCCGAAGACGTACCCTGGCAATGTTGCAGATGTCAGGTAGCGCCGAACCGAGCAACACAGCCGATCGGTCACTGTCGGGGGCGTCATTGTCAGAGGGTTCGGCGCTGAGCGAACCTCCGATAGGCGGCGGCGCCGAAGGTGTCTGCTCTATCAGGGCTGAAGCCACAGCAATATGGCCTGCGATATTCATTGGCTTTGAGGCTACTAGCCCGACGGCGGTAGAGGCGCACCTGGGCTGGCGCTTCGTCGCTAGGCTCACCTAGTGTCCTCAATCATAGATCAGCTTCGAGTTGTTACCGAACGGTTGGCCGGCGGCGGTGAACAACGTACAGGCCAGATAAAAATGGCCGAGCTGGTTGCCGGCACTATCGAAACCAATGAGGTCCTTCTTGTCGAGGCCGGAACCGGCACCGGTAAGTCGCTTGCCTATCTGACTCCGTTAGTAGCGGCGGAGAAACGGGCCGTAGTCGCGACTGCCACGATCGCTTTGCAAGGTCAACTCGTCGACGCCGATGTTGCGGCAGTGGCCGCCGGGTTGGGGCGAGAAGTCTCAGTGGCGCTTCTAAAAGGCCGCTCGAATTACCTTTGCCAACAACGTTTCGAAGAATTTCAGCGTTCGAGCCGACAAGAAAAGCTACAAATTTTGCGAGGCCACGGCGAATCTGATCATGTCGACAACATCGTCGAATGGGCAGCGCAAACTAGCACCGGAGACCGCGAAGAACTGGACCCTTCCCCGCCCGCCGACACGTGGCGAGCCGTCAGCGTCGGCTCCGACGAATGCCCAGGCGCAGCTCGCTGCCCATCGGGGTCGGCCTGCTTCTCCGAGCGAGCTCGCGAGCGGGCTGGGTCTGCCGACATCATTGTCACAAACCACCACTACTACGGACTCAACATCAACTCTGATGACATGCTGCTACCCGAACACGATGTGGTTGTCTTCGACGAAGCGCACCACCTGCCCGAGGTTGTTAGTGTTACCAACGGCACCGAGATCAGCGGTGCTCGGTATCGGGGAATCGCCCGCCAAGTTCGTAGCGTGTCGACCGATGAAAGCCTTTTTGCGAAACTAGACAGCTGCGCTCAGGACCTCGAAGACTACCTGCGGCTTAAGGTCGGCGATCGGCTAGAGCCGACTGTCGAATTGACCCAGTTGTTAGCCATCGGTCGCGAACGCATCAACGGCGTGCTTAATGTTTTACGCAGAGCCGACCCTGACGAGGGGAGCGATGCCGCAGCCAAGTTGGAGCGACTGCGCCTGGGCTGTAGTCGGTTGGTAGCCGATATCGACCTGGCTATCGAGGCCGACGGGAAGACATCAGCCGAAGCCAGCAAAGTAGGAATCGACGTGATGTGGGTCGACGGGACCGACAGTGCGCCGATTCTGAAGGTGACCCCTCTCGAAGTTGGCTCAATTCTGGGCGAGCGGCTCTGGGGTCGTCGGGCGGCTGTGCTCACCAGCGCAACAATGCCTGAAACGATTGTTCCGGCACTTGGGCTAGACGAAAAGGCGGTTTCGGTATGCCGGGTCGGTTCGCCATTCGACTACCCAGCACAGGGCTTGTTATATTGTCCGGCTCATCTCCCCGAACCTCGTAGCGCACACTTCAGGGCTGAAGCTGTAACTGAAATGGCTCAGCTGATCGAAGCCGCAGGAGGTCGCACTCTCAGCCTGTTTACAAGCTTTTCTGCGCTGAACGAAACAGCCGAGCTTTTAACGCCGATGATCGGTCAGCCGCTCCTCAAGCAAGGCGACGGCTCCCGACAAGCCCTGCTTTCAAGATTTCGAGATGATCCTTCGTTGGTTTTGTTAGCAACGCTGTCATTTTGGCAGGGTGTCGACATTCCTGGGCCGAGCTTGACTTTGGTGACAATCGATAGGTTGCCGTTTCCTCGGCCCGACGAGCCGGTCAACCAAGCTCGACGAGATGCCGCAGGTCGCGACGCTTTCCGGACAGTTGACTTGCCACGGGCTCAAGTCCTGTTGGCTCAGGGTGCTGGGCGCTTAATACGCAGAGGCGACGACGCTGGCGTTGTCGCCGTCCTCGACTCCCGTTTGGCCAACAAAAAAGCATATCGCTGGGAACTGATCCGGGCGCTGCCCGACTTCCGACGGACTAAGAGCTTAGAGGTTGCAGCGGACTTTCTCGCGGAGCTCGACGCCGCCCACAGCAAAGAAGAGTAGGGCCGTTTGAGGACAAACGAAAGTAAACGCAGTGCGTAACCAACTAGTAACGGGCTGGGTCGATCACTTCCGGGCTTCGAGGCCGCTAAACTATAAGCTGGGCCGTGAAATTGTGGTTTGGTCGTTGGTCTGAACCGGCGGTAGATAAGTCAATCACGTATCAACCGACCGTGTGCTCGCATGACATTTGGCATGCAATGCCTTCAATTGGTGGGCGAGCATTCCCAATTGCTCACGAAGTACCTATTTCTGCAGTAGTATGACAAATTGATCGGCCGTCACAAACGGCTACTAGGTGTGAATTTAAGGAGCTGGCTATGGCTAAACAGCGTTCAAGCTTTGCCAAGTTGCAGCGGGACAAAGCAAAAAAGGAACGTGCCGCTGAGAAGCGTGCCGCCCGACTTGCAAAGGGTGCCCCTGTGAGCGACAAAGTAGAAGTAGTCGAAGAGGTATCGACCGACGCTCAGTTGGTTCCCGATGGCGGTGAGCTTTCGGCCACCGAACTGATGTCTTTGGTCGAGATTCTTCACAAAAAGCGTGCCACCGGCGCAATCTCCGAAGAAGAGTTCGAAGACGCCAAGGTCGAATTACTCGTCCGGCTTCCTTCGTAGCAACTCGCCTTACGGCAAGTTGCTCTGTAGCTGAATGTCCTTAAGGGGAAGTTTGCTGGGCTAGTCTCATGCGGATCTTCTTGGCCGAAACTCGCCGAGTCGATCCGGCCGACGGCTTAGAAAATACCGCGGCCCGAAGTTCTTCGACTTCCCAAAGCAAGGCCTCGAGCTCTTCGGTTTTTCCTTGGGTCGCAATAGCGGTTGCCAAAGTTTCTTCAATATTCTGGCACAGTGCCATGGAGTCGCGGTCTCGTCCTGGGTTTGCCCCCAGGCTTGTTATGCGTTGACGTATCGAGGTTGCGTACCTGATGGCATCATCGAGTCGTTCGAAACCGAGCCCTGCCATAAAACCAGGGTAAAAGAGTCTGTCTCGATGGGCCTCGAGATCGCTGCGAGTGGGGCCGTGTGGCGTAGCTTCTAGGTCTCGATTCAGAGAGCTGAGGTTAACTACGAGCCAGCTCATCCTCTCAGCCACCTCCGCCATCATTTGTTTAACGTGGGTCTGCGTATGGTCGGCTAGGCGTTCGAATTCGACGTCGCTCTTAGGTAGAGGTTGCAGTTTGGAGATGCAGTCATCTAAGACGCAGGCAATAGCGTCGTTATACCAGTCGGCCTTCGACTGGACGGGCGGCGCTGCGAGCCAAAGCTTCGCTTCATCTGAAACAAGACCGTCGAGTGTGCGAAGTGGCGACCCGAGGCGAATGCGAAGAAATCGTCGAACCCCCTCCCACATGGCGTCAAACTGTTCAGCTTTGGTGGCAAAGAGTCGGACGGCAACCGTTTTACCTTCGTCGAAGAGTGCGGGGTATGACTGAATTTGTTGGCCGTCAACGACAACAACAGCGGCGCTCGGCAACTCATTGAAGTCCCAGTCCGTCAGGCCAGAGCGTTCCAAACCGAGCGGTTCTGTGTTGTTGCTGGAGCTAGAGTCGGAGTCAGAACTGATGTGGCTGTCACCGGTTTGACGGAGACGTTGTTGGAGAGCTTGCTGGGTGTGTTCAACCAGCCTGGTCCGCAAGTCGTCTAAATCTTTTCCCTCTGCGATCGCCTCGTAGTCGTCGTTAACCACTCGGAAGGTTGGTCGGAGGTGAGCGGCCGTGCGTTCGATGTCGAAGTCGTTGGCCGTGATAGTGGCACCTGAGCGAGCGCTCATCTTTTGAGCGAGCTGTTCCAACATGGACTGCTCGGTAGGTTCTAAATTCAGCTGAGCCCAGGTGACAGCATCGCTGATTGGTAGCAGTTGTTTGCGCAACTTTTTCGGTAGCGAGCGAAGCAGCTGCGCAATCAGTTCTGAACGAAATCCGGGGACGCTCCATTCGAACTCGTCGGGCCTAAGACCGGCTAATAAACCAACAGGTACATGGATGCTTACCCCGTCAATATTGCTAGCTGGGTCAAACTCGTAGGCGAGCTCGAAGTTGTTGTCGCCCAGCGGCCAGGTGGTCGGAAACAGCTTCTCGTCTGGAACTTGGCTTTCGTCGAGCAGTGCCGCTTCGGGGATGTGAAGAAGTTGAGGGTCGTCTTCTGAAACCCGTTTCCACCACCCGTTGAAGTCGCCGACGCTGCAAATATTTTCTGGCAGGCGTTCATCGAAGAACCGAAAAAGCTTCTCGTTGCGGTCTTCGGTATCCCTATTTCGCTGCCGTGCCTGTAACTCGTCAACCGTTTCTATAACAGAGTTGTTGGCGGCTACAAACGAATAGGCGCTACGTTCTGCATCGCCGTTCTGCCAGTCGTTCAACACAAGCGCATGGTGTATAAACATTTCGCGAGCCTCGGGGACACTCCACGCCCGCAATTGGGCTCGTCGGTTCGCAACGACGGTCAACCCGAAAAGTGTAATTCGCTCACGGCTCATGGCAACGCCTGCGTTAGCGTCCCACCAGGGTTCGGCAAAAGAGTGTTTGGTGATGTGAGACCCGGCTTCGCAAATCCACTCCGGGTCCACGGCTGCTGCAACTCGAGCCCAGACTTGAGACGTCTCGACGAGTTCCGCCGCCATGACCCACTGGCGGTTCGCCTTAGCGAGCGAAGAGCCAGGGTTGACGGCGAACTTGATGTTGCGCGCCCCCACATAGGTGGATAGCTTCCGGCGATGCCCGCCGCGCTGTTTTTTTGCCTTGGCGTCACCGTCGACCTCCAAGTAACCGACTTGCGAGAGTAAGCCGGTCAAAAGTGCTTGGTGGATGGTGTCGTGGTTAGCCGGGTTGTTCGAAGTTGTCAGCTTTAGCTGTTTGCAGAGCTGTTGAAGTTGACGGTGGGTCGCTTGCCACTCTCGGATGCGAAGAAAGTTAAGAAATTCACGCCGGCATTGTTTACGAAACTGATTGCCCGACTGTTTCTTGCGTTCGGTCTGTAAATACTTCCAAAGGTTGAGGTAGCTAATAAAATCCGACGCCGGGTCTGCGTGTTGTTTGTGCGCCTCTCGGGCCGCTTGTTGAGCGTCGGCCGGTCGTTCTTTCGGGTCCGCGACCGCTAAACCAGCGACGATGATAAGCACCTCTTTCAAGCTGCCATTGCGGTCCGCTTCGAGCAGCATTCTGCCTAGGCGAGGTTCGATAGGAAGCTTTGAAAGCTTCCGGCCTGTTGCCGTGAGTGACCCTTGTCCGTTTCCGCTTAGGTCGATGGCGTCTAGCTCTTCGAGCAGACGTAACCCGTCTGTGATCGCTCGATTGTCGGGCGGGTCAACAAAGCCGAACTCGGCAACCGCTCCAAGCTTCAGCGAAAACATTTGCAGAATCACGGCCGCCAGGTTGGTGCGTTGTATTTCAGGTTCGGTGAAAGCGTCGCGACCTAAGAAGTCTTCTTCGTCGTAGAGTCGAATGCAAATTCCGGGACCAAGACGCCCGCAACGACCCGACCGCTGGTTGGCCGACGCTTGGGAGATCGGTTCAATCGGTAGGCGTTGCACCTTTGTTCGGGAGCTGTAGCGGGAGATTCGGGCCGTCCCGGCGTCTACGACGGAGCGAATGCCGGGGACGGTCACCGATGTTTCGGCAACGTTAGTTGAAACTACAACCCTCCGTCGTTGATGGCTTTTAAACACTCGCTGCTGTTCCGCCGACGACAGGCGAGCGTACAGGGGTAGGAGCTCAACGTTTGCCAGGTTGAGCTCCGCAACGGCGTCCATTGCATCTCGTATTTCTTGTTCGCCGGAACAGAACACGAGGATGTCACCGTCGGTTTCGTTCCAAAGAGTCTGAACCGCCTGGGCAATACCGGTTGCTTGCTCTGTCGTAGCTGATGATGATGATGGTTTCGACGATGCGGCTTTTGCGGTCGTTTGGTTGGTTGACGGTGGGGGTGCCGTCGTGGCCCGAGACGATTCAGCCTCCAAAGGCTGGTAGCGAATTTCGACCGGGTACATGCGCCCCGAAACTTCAATGATCGGCGCGTTATCGAAGTGTTTCGAAAACCGATCGGTGTCGATCGTGGCCGATGTGACAATGACTTTGAGGTCGGGGCGTTTCGGGAGGATCTGCTTGAGGTAGCCGAGAATAAAGTCGATATTAAGGCTGCGTTCGTGGGCTTCGTCGATGATGATGACGTCGTACTTCTTTAAAAGACGGTCCCGCTGTGTTTCGGCTAGGAGGATGCCGTCGGTCATCAGTTTTATGCTCGTCGAGGCTCGGATGCTATCGTCGAAGCGCACCTTGTAACCAACGACGTCGCCAAGCTCACTTTGGAGTTCGTTGGCGACTCGTTCGGCGATTGTTCGAGCTGCTAGACGTCTTGGTTGCGTGTGACCAATGAATTTGTCGGCTGCACCGAAACCGAGCTCCAGACACATCTTTGGCAGCTGTGTCGACTTGCCCGAACCCGTCTCGCCAGCAACTATCAAAACTTGATTGTCGCGAATAGCTTCAAGCAGGTCTTGCCGACGGTCGGTGATCGGTAGTTCTACCGGGTAGGCAAAGTTTCGGGACGGCTCGACGGCGCTGAAGCTGGCCGGATCGGTAGCTAAAGTTCGTTTAACCATAGGGGAGCGTGGTCAAGGAGGAATTCGCTCACGGCATGACTGCGGTCAAGAATGTCGCACAAGTTGTCTTGATGTTTGTAAATGTCGTCGAGACCAAGTTCCACTCGAGCGGTTATAGAAAGAGTGCGCTCGGCGGCGTCGGTGACGTCGACCGTCGAGTCGACACAGGACACGCGCAAAGGTAACTCGGAACCGCCGATACCGGCCAAATCTGTAGCTAACACCAACAGGTCGGGCGGCGCAGCGAGGGGCGGCATCACCCAAGTGAACACCACAGGAAAGTAAAAACCGGAAGGCGGGTCGTCCAGGTCGAGTTGGTCTAGTACCTGGTCCTCGAACTGCAGCAGTGTGCGAGGCTCCACCTCCAACGACATGTGAAGGTCAAGCGGTCCGCCGCACGCCCGTTCAGGGTGAAGGTCGACTTCCCAAGACTGGCGCATCGAGTAGGTTTCGATGAAGTGCCGTTCATCGTGAATATGAAATTTGTGTTCCCCGGCATGTTCTTTGAGTTCGGCAACAAAACCGGGAACATCGATTACAGCCACGTTGTTCTCCCTGTTCGCCTAGTTTGCCATATCAGAGAACATACGCCACGCAAGCCGCCAAATGTTAACCCAGTTGGAGAGAACACGGCTATCGACTGTGAAGCCAAGAGCGGTGGAAGGAGTTAAGCTTCTCGGGGTTACGCACCGCAAATGACGCAGCTATCTTACCTTTAGACCAGTTGGTACTCATCAACATGTAGGTTTGTCATCGTTTGCTCCATCGGCGACGCTCGTTCAAGAACTGCCATGAACCCCAAGCTCAACGATTCGGCGAGTAGCAGCGCCTGGTCAGGGTCGTCGGTGATTGCTCGTTCGGCGTTGGCGAGGTCATCGCTTGTCATCCAGCGGACCGGCTTTCTAGGGCGGTCAGCGCAGCATGGGGCGCAGCCTCAGCACTGGCGACCGAGGCGTCGGCTAAGTGCCCGGTGGGTCCAACCCCGTCCCCAGCTAGAAACACGTTGGAGTGCCCAGTTTCAGTGATAATCGGCCGTCCCGTCATGCCACCGAGCACTGCAGTAGGCACAGCGCTAGCAGCGGTCATTCGGTGGAGCCGACGTTCAAAAACCACGTCGTGGTCTTCGACCCCCGCCAGCCGGGAGAAAGCCATAGTGGCTTCTGGGTCAGGATCGTCGCCTTTGCTTAGGTACTGAATAGCGGCGGCGTGAAAACTGCCCGAAGGTGCGACATTGGCTACGGCGGAATGATTCGAGAAATAGAACGGCACATCACCACCAATGAGAAAGTTTTTTTCAGGTCTGCTCCGCAGCCCCAGGTCGAGGCAGCTGACTTCGGCCTGGGGTCCAACATCGAACGCTCGCCCGAGCAGACGCGCAGCCGACTCGACCCCTCCCGTAGCGACGATCACCGATGGGGCCTCGGGCAGCTCAACTAACCCTTACCCGACCACAATATGAACACCGTGGATGGCTTTGAGCTGGTCGACTAGGGGCTGCCACCCATGGTCAAGGTAGAGGACACCTTCGCCCAGTCCGATCTGCAGTTGGGCGATTGCAGTATCGGCGCTCAACTGATTCGGCTGGTTTGTGTATGTGGTGAGACGGACCAGAGCTTACAACACTTCTGCTGGCCGCTCGCCCGAGACTATGTCGTCTATCCAGTCCTTAACGGTAACTCCGCTGTAGTTCGACGGGCGTAGCTTCGGCAGCCGAGTAAGAACTTTGCCGACTTCGACTTTATCTTTGAGTTTGAGGGCTCTTGTTTGCAGCGGGCCCGCAGGTGCAATCTCGGGACGACGGTCGAACACGAGGCCGCCTTTTGTCGGTGGTTTGGCTCCGCTGATCCGTACGCCAAGGTCGGTTAGCGCTCGATCTGCCGACCCACATTTATAGAGGGCATGGGGACCCTGATTGAGAGTGAAGCCCTTCTTTATGGTGCTGGGGGCGTCGCCTCCGACCACCGAGCGCTTTTCGTGGACAACGACTGTCTTGCCAGCTGCGGCGACGATCGCCGCTGCGGTGAGTCCGGCCAAACCGCCGCCTACCACCGCTACATCTGGTCGTTGGGGAATACCTGACTTGTTTAAAATTTTGCTCATACTTATTCGACGAGTCAGAGAAGTAAAATGTGACATGAAGCTGGAAGTCCAATGGGTTGGCTACCAGACTTCCAGCTTCTAGTGCTTACGGCGCAACTACTCTTGCAGACATCCGGTCGGCGTAGCAAGGGTCCAGCTTAAGTCGAGAAACGTCGGTAAAATAAGTAGTCGAGTGTTGCCAGTATCGAACATATGTTCGATACTGGCAACATGGGTCTAGATATTTTGCCAGCTATAGCCGACTCTTCTCCAGCAGAGGAAAAGGAAGAGCTGCGGCGTCGCTTGCGGCGAGTGATCGAGCCCATGTCGTTGGCGTCTGAGCGGGTAGTGCAGCTCCCTGAAGTCTTTGAATCGCTGTTTCCTTCGCCGGGTTTGCAACGAGGGCGTCTTGTCGGGGTAAGCGGAAATGGGGGCTGGTCGCTAGGTTTTGCGTTGGCGGGCTCGGCGGCTGGAGCGAAGGGCTGGGTCGCTATGCTCGACGTTGGCAACGAAGGCCTTATGGCTGCTCAAGAGCTTGGTGTTTCTTTAGATCGGCTTCTGGTCATTCGCTCTGTCCCGCAAAAAGAGTGGGCATCTGTGGTGGCAGCTTTGGCAGAGGTTGTCGACGCTGTTGTTGTAAACCCGGTTCGTCCACTTCGGGTAGGTGATGTGCGACGGCTTCGGGCTCGTCTGCAAGAGCAGCAGTCGTTACTTATCTCGCTCGACGGGGGCCGATTTTGGCCCGAGAAGTTAGATGTGTCGCTCCATGCCAGCAAGCATGACTGGCATGGTTTGGGTAACGGTTTCGGCCATCTGCAGGGCCGAAGTTTTGAAGTCACGGCGACCGGCAGAAGATCGTTAGCTGGCCATCAACGTAGTGTGGCTGTGCGGCGAACGAGCGGTCCATTTATTTGCGTCCGCAAATCCGAGCACTGTCAATCCGGGCACTGTCAATCCAGCGACCGTAAACCTGAAAACCGTAAATCCGACGCCTCTAAACCTGGTGACCATGAACCCGGCCGGGTACCCGATGCATATAAGTTTGTTGAGCAAGGGTTGAGCGCATGAACACAAGGGGAACCCGAATGCTGGTGATCCGACTTCTCGACTGGCCTATTCTCGCCGCCGGGCTCAACCTCGCAGAACCTTCCGCAATCATTAATGCCAACAACAGAGTGCTAGCCTGTTCGCCCGCAGCACAACAAGCAGGCATCAAAGTTGGCCAGCGCAGAAGAGAAGCTCAACGCATTTGTCCCACGATGGGTTTACTCGTTGCCGATAAACGGCGCGACGCCCAAAAGTTTGAACCGATAATCGAATCTTTGGAGGCAATTTCTCCTGTGCTGGAGGTCCTCAAACCGGGCATGGTCGGGTTCCCAACGCTCGGACCTTCCCGGTTCTTCGGAGGCGACCAGTCCCTGGCTGACCGAACCATGAGCACCACGATAAAAGCCGTCACTCAGCTAGATGCGCAATACAACGACTCTGTTCGGATTGGCATAGCCGATGGTGCATTTGCGGCCACGCTGGCTGCTTCAACCGAAGCGTCACCTACTCACATAATCGAGCCCGCAGAATCCGCCAGCTTTCTCGCCAACCAGCCCGTAGCAGCACTTGGCGACGAAGCCCTCGTCGAAGTTCTGCAACGACTGGGTTTAAAGACACTGGGGGCCTGGGCCGCACTTTCGGTAGCCGATGTTTCGGGAAGGTTTGGTCGCAAAGGAATAACAGCTCATCGCATATCAAGGGGTCTAGACGGACACCCACCTGAACTCTGCCGACCGGCTCCCGAATTTACGGTACGCACCCTGTTCGAACCACCCGCAGAGTCGGTAGCCCAATGCGGGTTTATGGCCGAGCCTCTGGCAGAGCAACTTCTAAAAACGCTGCGCTCGCAGGGACTGAGTTGCATACGGCTAGGCGTCGAAGCTGAGACCGAGAATGGAGCTCTGCTGAAACGCTGGTGGCGCTATTCGGGGGCGTCTCTTTCGGCCAAACTGATTGCGGATCGAGTGATGTCGCAACTCGATAGCTGGCTACTCGAAGACGAATCGAAGCGACCGCGTTCGCCTATCCTGCGCCTGGCGCTCATTCCCGATGAGGTCGTTTCCGCAACGGGTAAACAGCTAGCACTTACGGGTCTCGGGTTAAACGGCATCGACGACAGTCGAGCAGAACAAGTCGGGGGTGTGGTCAACCGTTTGCAATCGATGCTCGGCGTCGAGTCGGTTCTTGTGCCAAAGCGCGCAGGTGGTGTCGGACCAGGAGAGCAGGTAAGCCTCGAGGCGGCAGATTCGTTCGAACTAGCGAAATGGGAGCAGGCTGAAGCAGGCGAACCTTGGCCAGCTCAAGTGCCAGCCCCCGCACCGGCCAGAGTGCTGGCTTCCCCGGAACGAGTTGGGCTGCTCGATCGGGCGGAGTCGACGGTTGTTGTTGGTGGCCGAGGCGAGCTTGAAGGTGAACCTGCCTGGTTAGAAATGGGCGCTACTAGGTTGGCGGTTCTCTCTTGGGCTGGGCCATGGCTGGACGACCAGCGCTGGTGGGACGCCACAAATCATCGCCGACGCGCTCGGGTCCAGTTGGTTGCGGACTCGGGCAGAGCCTATTTGCTGGTTAGCGAACGCCAACGCTGGTGGCTCGAAGCGGCGTATGATTAGCCTCGTCTCTATGGCACCGCTTAGGAGACTAATAGCTTGGGCCAAACGCTGAGCGGTCGAGAACAAGAAGCTGTCGAGTCCTGGTTCGCTCACCAAGGTCTCCCCAGCCTGATCGACGACTACAGCGCTTCGACCGACGCGTTCAACCGAGCCGTGCCGTTGCTGTTCACTATATTTCTTTTTCTGAAAGCTGAGCTGTGGCAAGTGGCTAGCGACTTCACAATTCCACGGTTTTTGTGGTTTCCGGGGTTTTGTCGGTGGCGCTAGAGTTTGTCCTTTTTCGGATACTGGCAGAACTCACGAAACTAGCGCCGTCTTTTAGCGAGCGAGCGCAGACTTGGCTTTAAATAAATAGCGCAAACGACCTCGAAATCCGGCCTTGACCACGGGGTTGAAAGTTGCGACCGGCAGCCCGTAGATGATCTTTTTTGCGAGTTCAGGTTTTGCGCCAGGGCCGACTAGTCGGTACTGGGTTGCTTGGGTTGGCCCGTATACCAAATGGCGCCACAACTTCGGGTTTGTGAACAAAAATTTCAGCAGAGGGGGCTTGCAGCCAATAACGTCGGCGACGCCGTCCATGTATCTGTAGTAGTCGACGAGAGAACGAATGCGTTCTGCGTTGTGCTCAAACTGGTTGATGTTGGCTTTGAGGTCCTCATCGATCGAGGCCAACATTGTTGTTTTATCGAGCGGCATCTTTTTGCCACTAGCAAGAAGCGCAAAAAGTCGAGACTGGATTTCGACGAGAGGAAACTGGCTGCCAAAGTTGGGGCGAGCCCGCCCGATCCAAACGATCTTGTCGCCGTAGTCGGGGTGAATGCTATGTTTAAACATCGACCGAGGGTCGATCGAATGGTATTTTTTAGGCAAAAATGAGTCAGACGACGAGTGATAACCTGTCGAGAATATAACGGCATCAACGTCTTCGATTGTGTCACCGTCGCTGGTGACCAGCCGTCGTCCACCCTCGTGAACTTCGGCTATCTCGGTGACCACTCGACACCCGAATTCACTTACTGCCGTCGGCAGCGCAAACGATTTGGTTCCGTAGGTACCCCAGATCCCATTCTTGGCAACGACCTTTCGGTTCAGTTTCTCGGCCTCTAAGTTGACCGGATTTTTGGTGGCGCGATCGTGGCTTCTTAGGCGCATCCCGAGGGTCGGGCCGTATGTTCGGGGCAGTCCCCAAACACCGCGATGGGTTGAAATATCGGTTGCCATACCTCGGCGCGCTCGGGGGACAATCCAGCCGGCTGAGGTTCGTAGGCTGACCCAGGCGTTCTTTGCAACCTTTGAGATTTCGTAGGCAACATCGGAGCCGGATTCGCCGCCACCTACCATAAGAACATTTTTGCCTTCGTAGCCTTCGTTGTTTTGGTATGTCTCGACGTGGCTGTAGTCGATATCGGTGAGCTGCTCAGCCCACTTAGGGTAGGAGGGGCGACGGTTTGTTCCGGTGGCGACGGCCAGCCGCGCGGTTTCGAGAACTTCGCCTGTGTCGAGGGTGACTAGCCAGCCGTCCTCGGTTTCGCTGACCGTTTCGACTCCGCTGTTGAACTTTAGGCGGTCGAAGACGTCAAAGTGTTTGGCGTAGTTTGTCCAATATTCGACCGCTTCTGCCTTGCGCCAGAAATGGCGTCCACCTGCCTCGGTGTTTTGGTGTCGAACGTCGCCGCTCCAGAAGTCGGAGAATACCGAGTAGTAGACCGACGAGGTCAAAATAAGGTTGTCGTAGGTGTCGATAAAGACACCACCAAGGGACGGGGCTTGGTCGACACAGAGAACATTATCGAGTTCGTTTTCGATTAGTTCTTTGGTGCAGGAAAGGCCGGCCGGACCGGCACCGATTACAACACAATCTAACATCTGATCCATTCTTTCTAGTTCCGCTGCGAGTTCAGCTGGGGCTTGCTGATATCCGAGAGTGTTTTCCTCGATGAGGCTTCTGCTCTAAAAAACTTCAGGTCAGGTTTTCTGGGAAGGTTTCTTCGATCAACATGACACATTTCTGATCTGAGAACACCTGATACGTTCTGCTGACGAGTAGTGAGTCTTTGTCTGTGTTGAACTCGTGGGCGAGATCGCCAGCAAACCGTTTCTCAAAGCCGAGGATTCGTTTGTACGTTTCTACACGATGGCGGTCCCACAATTTGCCGATCGGATCTTTAGTACTCACTAAAGAGTTTTTGAAACTAAGGCCGATGTTGTCGAGCGCGATGTGGGTGTGCGCACGAAGATATGTGCGTTGGCTAGTGGAGCCTCGCAGCAGGATCGTACGCTCGAGGGTCGGATCTCCTGCAGATGCTCCGAGGAGGGGCTGATCCTCTCTGAACGTCGTTTCTCTTTCAGAGAGCTTGACGACGTTAACCTGTTCATCGAAGAAAGCTTCGAGAAGTAGGGTTATTGAACCGTCGCTTGTTAGCAAGGCCCGAAGCACAGGTCCACCGGCAACCGGCGGGACGACCGCCTGGTTAAACGAGGAGACGTCTACTACTGATTTGGCGGATGTCAATTTTTCGAAGACTCCAAGATGGAAAATTACAAGGGTCAAGAGCGGAGTAGACCGTCCGCAGCTTGACAAGCAGTTGGTTGGCGAGACATCATAAAGTCTCTGTCTCCAACGAGACAGACCATAGCACACCGAACCGCACCATAGTCAAACAAATATCTGGGTATTGACTCGGCGATTCTATATTCAAAGATTCGTAGCCGATGACTTGTGGGAAGATCAGCGTGTTTCCTGCACCTACATCACGGAAATGAGACAGGCCGCCGCCAGGTTTCGCTGCGGCTTGAGAAACGTTACTGGATTCGTAGGAGATGTACCTACGCCATAGCTTTCGGTGCAACAAACAGGTACGGTCAGGTTTGTGGTGGGCCATTGTTAGACGTTAGCTCTCCAGATAATACTGCCTTCTAGATGTATTAGACACGAAAGAGATGGTTGCAGTGAGTGGAGTAACAGCGCGTAGAACGACAGTCGGTAGAACGACAGTGACTAAAGCGACGGTTTCGGCGCCACTCAACCCCGCTGAGGTAGCAGCGGAGAAGGGCCTTTCGTGGAAGTCCAAAGCGGCGCTTGCTGCTGGGGTGGGGGTTCCACTCGGTCTGGTTGCGCTTTCTAACCCAGCTGCTGCTTTTGAAGACGTTGGGGAAGACTACGGCGGCTACGAGCCCGCTCTCGCCAGTTCCTCCGATGGAGCTGCGACCGACAGTTACAATTCTTGGGCTGATGCGTCTCCGACTTACGAACTGCAACAGCTCGATCCACCGACTGGAGCTGGCCCGACAGACGAGCCTCTCGCCAGCGGCTACTATTTGCGGCCAGATCAAACAAATCGGCTTATGGGCCAAGCTGCTGCGGAGCCGCCCGTGAGCCCTGTGTTGGACACGTTGGTCGACGAGGGTGCTGTCAGCGTCGCCGCTGCCGGTAACATCAAGCAGCTCATCGGAGAGCAGGCTAGAAGGTGTGCCTGCGAAGCGCCAGCAACTGCCGAGGCCGTGAGAGAGATTGGCTTATTTTCAGACCTCGACGCTAGCGGACGAATCGAAGAATCAGAGTCAGCCAGAGTTCCAGGGCTAGAAGAGTTGACGGAAACCTACGGACCTGCAGTAGAGGTGTGGGGAACCGATCGCGATGCCAGGTTTGAGGGTTTACCGGAGCTCCGACAAAGGTTGCAGGAAGTTTCCAAACGGCTGGGCACCCCGGGGCATTTCGAGCGTAAGGTTTATTCGGTAAAGACAGACATTCTAGAGCTTAAGAATCAAGGCTGGTTGGCCAGGCGGAGCAGCGCTGGCAAGCTCAAAAGTCTAGAATCTCAAATACGCATCTTCGGGGATCTGCGCGACGTCGCTAAAAAAACCGAGGGCGAAATACTGCGGCGCTACTAACCGTCGGGTTCGGCTTGCTTGCCCTGTAATTCTTCGAAAAATGTCTGTGTTGAGTTGTTCGCCGGAAAAAATAGCTCGACTTTAAGGTCGGCTAGTGCGAAGTCGTCAGCGGAACCGAACTGAGCGATCGAGCTCAGCATCGATAGTCGCAGCCCGGCAATATTGAGGTCAACGGTGATGAGCGGGTTCGGCTCGGCATTTCGAAGAGCTGGTTTGTTTACCTGGAGATGCTGCGTTTGTTTAATGGCGGCTTCGAATAAAGAGTCTCCGCCGAGAAATGTGTTTTCTGTTTTGAGTCGGGCCAGAAGTGAGCGTCATAGAACGAAAATAACACTCGCCGAGGAGGCCTCTCCATTACCTGGGAGGTAATTGTTTATACTACCCGCCCGCCGCATTCTGAATGTATGGAATCAATTCAGAATCAACTCAAATTTGCATCCCTATTCGTTATGGGGTCCGGGGCTTTCATGTTGTTAGGGGCTGCGGAGGTGACTTCGTACTCGCTTGAAGTGTTATCATGGATCCTTTTTTGGACATCGGACGATGCCGTTGAGAAATTGCTGCTGTTTTCAGCCGCTCGTTTCGACTACCTGAATCTCGCGAACACCGACCTCGAACGTAGCTACACGTTCCAACGACGGAAACGGGCCCAACGTTTCGTTCGAGTTTGTTTCGGTTTCTACTCGGAAGCGGACGGCCGACGTTGCGGTGAACGGTTGACCGGCGACCGTTCGATAGGTGTGCTTGCAGTAGAAGGTTTCGCCTTCCAGGCCGTCTTCCCATATTTGGCCGGGGCCGTCGCAGAGAATGGGGTTGGAACCGTCGCCGGGGTTCCACTCTGACTGGAACGGTGTCAACGTGACAGTGAGCGAAACATTCCCGTTAGATTTTGTAGCGGCCCGTTCGGTGTCCCAATAGTCGGGCTCGACCCAAAACAGGGTCGGGAACTGGACCAGTTGTTTACCTTCAGGGTTGATTGTGAAGTCGTGGACAGCGGGGTCGATCTCCAGCATTGCTTCGGCAAAGAGGTCGCCCAACGTCACCGGCGGACCCCCCACCGGAGCTATATCAAGAAACGAAACGTCACCGGCAGCGTCGAAACACGACAAGTACACCCAGCGGCCCGTCGGGGAATAAAGACGACCAGTCGAAGCTGCTGCGAATACGCCATCGTCGTTACGGTCAGACCCCCCAACCTCAGTTGCGATCATGCGCCTGTTCAAGATTGGAAGGGCCTCCTCCCCAGAATCTATACGAAGCGTTGAACCAGAGTAATTTTCGACCGGATCAAGCAAATCATTTTCGATATACGGCTCCGACTCACACACGTCCCCACTTGGCGCCTTACGAGCCTTGCCATCAGAGCCAACCTTCCGGACTGCGACACGACCGGCCACTTTCCTTGCGTTCGGACTCGCCCCAGACGTCACCTCAACAAACGTTTCCCCCTCGCCACGCTTTCTTCCTATCGGGTCAACGGGCATTGCCTCAACGGGAATGGCCAAGACCAGACTCGACAAGAGTCCGAGCGATGCGATAGCTATTCTGAAGGGCATAGACTCACTCCATCAAATTCTTTATTGAGGGCTTGACGTGAAACCCGCCACTCTTCGTCAATATAAGTCAGCTCGACATCGAGTAAAACAGTTTCCGTGACGTCGTTGCCGACTACTTCACCCGTTGCTCGGTTTTTAACGACCGAGGTGTCGACTTGGCAATCGTTAAATACTACGGTCGCTCCCTCCTTTTTAACGATAATGAGCCCTTCGGGTATGCGGACGTCGGATGTAATTGAATTTATGTCTTCAACCACGAGGATGTAGTTGTTGGCTTTCCAGTTCTTGAGGACTTTGGTGAGTTCAGCGGCCCGATCACCTGTAATAAGGTCTTGCAACGGTTCGTAATCGGGGTCTACCTCTGGGGGCATTGTCGCATAGAACGACGCCTCCACGTACAGGTAGTAGCGTTCTAGAATTTCGTCGATGGTTGAGAGCCCGGTGGTGTCGGTCATTTCAAATGACGGGCGGGTTTGAGAGGCAAACTCTTTCAAGACTTCTTGTTTTGTTGTTGTGGTTGCGTCCTGGGTGGGGGCGGCCACCGACCTTGGCGCAGTCGAGGTGCTCGACCCCGACCCTGAACACGACGCCGCCAGCAAAGCGAACGGCAACAGCGCCAGGCAAAGTCTCACGGTCTTCGGCCTCACCTGCAGTAGTGGCGCTTCTGCCGTAGTCGGCTGGTTTGGTTTGACTTGGCGGAAAATAAACACACATACCTTTGCTCATGTTGGAGTTGGACAACGCCGAGCGTAGATCACTACGAAAACGAACGTACAACAACCAAATCGTACATAGCTTCTCGTTGCCGTCAGCCTTCTTCTTCACGCTTTTACATTCACGTAAAGTGAAGCAGACCGGCGAAAGTTCACCAAATCGACGGCCCTACAAATTTTGTTGGGCGCCGCTCATTTCTTTCGCTTTCCCACTAAGTAGAACTTTGACGATTCAGTCGTCTCAAAGAATTTCGGGCGTAGGCTCTGGCCTGTCGAGCATCGCTTCAAACACAAACTGGTTAGTTCCCGAGTTCCGTGCAGACTACTGATTATCGAACATATGTTCGGTTAGGGGTGTAGGCTAATTCGATGGGTTGGCAGAATCCTCCTATTCCTTGGAAACAACTCGAAGAGGCCCTATCGGACCGCCCCGCTACTACACGCGCGCCTAACGGTGGCGACGCTCCAGCGTGGAGCCGAAAGCGGGATGCATACTTACCCCCCGAAGTTCAGCGCGCAACGTCCGACACGCCCTACGCCGAGCTGCACACCCACTCCTGTTTTTCGTTTCTAGACGGTGCCTCCTCCCCAGAAAGCCTGGTAGAGGAAGCCGCCCGACGAGACCTGAAAGCAATAGC
The DNA here is from genome assembly GCA_032356245.1 of Endocladia muricata. Lineage (NCBI taxonomy): Eukaryota > Rhodophyta > Florideophyceae > Gigartinales > Endocladiaceae > Endocladia > Endocladia muricata. The sequence goes on along the minus strand of JAUKWC010041388.1, from coordinate 19,197 downwards.
GTTAACCGATCATAATGGCTTCTACGGCATAGTTCGTTTCGCCGAAGCGGCCCGCAAACTTGGAATGCCAACAGTGTTCGGCGCCGAGCTAACGGTCGATAAGCTCGACATTAAACAAGCTCAACCCGACCCCGACGGGACACATCTCCTGGTTCTGGCGCGAGACCCAGTTGGCTATGCGGCCTTGGCGAGGGTTATCAGCGAAGCGCAGCTGGCAGGAGAAAAAGGCGCCCCTCGATTAAACCTGTCCGATCTTGATGACTGGTTGAAGCCGGGTGAGGCCGACCATTGGATGGTGTTGACGGGGTGCCGTAAAGGGTTGGTGCCCCGCTCGCTCGAGCGTGAGGGGCCAGCTCAAGCAGAACGTGCGCTGCGGCAATTGGTGGAACGTTTCGGCCAGTCAAATGTTCACGTCGAGTTATGGGACCACGGCATGCCTCTAGACAGTGCCCGCAACGACGAAATGGCGGCGATGGCGCATCGGTTGGGCGTCGGCGTGGTGGCAACAAATAACGTTCACTACGCAACGAGCGGCGACCGGCGGTTAGCTACGGCGATGGCTGCGGTACGGTCACGCCGCTCTTTAGATGAAATGGCGGGCTGGCTACCATCGGCGGGTACTGCCCATATTCGGTCGGGTGACGAGCAAGCCAAACGATTTCGACGGTTCCCAGGTGTAGTCGAACGTGCTGGCGAACTCGGTCAAGCATTTGCGTTCGATTTGTCGTTAGTAGCGCCCGAACTTCCGCCTTTCCCATGCCCGAATGGGATGACCGAAATGGAGTACTTGCGACGTTTAGTTTTTGAAGGGGCGGTGAGATGTTACGGCACGCGGACAGCGCCGACAATGCGGGGAGCTTGGAAACAGATAGACCACGAACTCGAACTCATAGAGAAGTTGAACTTCCCTGGCTATTTTTTGGTTGTTTGGGACATCGTCGAATTCTGCAAACGCAACAACATCTTTTGTCAGGGGCGCGGTTCGGCTGCGAACTCTGCTGTTTGTTACGTGCTTGGTGTTACCAAAGCGGATGCGGTCAAATTAGGTTTGCTGTTCGAACGATTTTTATCGCCGGAACGCGACGGGCCCCCCGATATTGACATAGATATTGAGTCCGGTCGACGCGAGGAGGCCATTCAGTACGTATATGAACGCCACGGTCGGCGTCATGCCGCCCAGGTAGCAAACGTCATTTCGTATCGCCCCAAATCAGCGGTGCGCGACGCCTCGAAAGCGCTCGGCTACTCGAGCGGCCAGCAAGATGCGTTCGGTAAGTCGTTAGATCGCTGGGCTCGCACAGTGCCAAAGCCGGGAGATTCGAGGTCGGGAGATTTAAGGTCGGGTGGGTCAAAGTCGAGAGTCTCAGAGTCGGCGGCCGCTGACTTGCCGGACGACGTTGTCGAGTTAGCTCAAAAATTTGAACGTCTGCCGCGCCACCTCGGGATCCACTCCGGAGGCATGGTTATGTGCGATAGGCCAGTCATCGAAGTCTGCCCGGTGGAACCCGCCCGAATGGAGAATCGCACAGTTTTGCAGTGGGACAAAGATGACTGCGCCGCCATTGGGTTAGTCAAGTTTGATTTACTCGGGTTGGGGATGCTTTCGGCCCTGCACTACACAGTCGACAATATCGCCGAGGCGCACGGCGCTGTAGTCGACCTGGCCAAACTCGAGATGGAAGACGCAGTCTTTAATATGTTGTGCCGGGCCGACACCATTGGGGTGTTTCAGGTTGAGTCGCGGGCGCAGATGGCAACACTGCCTCGTCTGAAACCCCGTACGTTCTACGACCTGGTGGTCGAGGTTGCGCTGATACGTCCCGGGCCGATTCAAGGCGGGTCGGTGCACCCCTACATTCGCCGCCGGAACGGGGAAGAACCGGTCACCTACCTACATCCGTCGCTGGAGCCATGTTTGAAAAGAACGTTGGGGGTGCCGCTATTTCAAGAACAGATGATGCAAATGGCTATTGACGTGGCCGGGTTTAGCGCAGCTGATGCCGACTTGTTGCGGCGTGCGATGGCGTCGAAACGAAGTGCCGAACGTATGGAAGGTTTAAAAGAGCGCTTCTTTGCAGGCATGACGGCAAACTACGTGGACGTCCACGTTCAGCCACAAATCTGGGAAAAGCTCGCAGCGTTCGCCAACTTCGGATTTCCCGAAAGCCACTCGATTAGCTTTGCCTACTTGGTCTATTCGTCGTCTTGGTTAAAACTCCATTATCCGGCGGCTTTCTGCGCAGGCCTGTTGCGGGCTTTGCCGATGGGTTTCTATTCGGCTCATTCGTTGGTGCAGGATGCTCGTCGTCACGGAGTCCCTACCTACGCCCCCGACGTCAACGTTTCCGAAGTAGCGGCATCTACTGAATTGATGAAGCCGGGTGAAGTCGAGCCCGCCGCCGACATCGCCGGATCTGAAGAAATTTATAAGCAGCGCTACGATCACGGCTGGGCAGTACGGTTGGGGCTCGGGTCGGTTCGCTATGTTGGCGATGATGTAGCAAGGCGGATAGTGGCAGAGCGGGCGGCGGGCCCGTACACCTCGATTGAAGATGTTGTCCGCCGCTCCGAAGTACCGCAGAATGCATTGGAGGCGCTAGCTACAGCCGGAGCGTTTGACTGTTTTGCTGATGGAAGTTCAGTGTCGGGCGGGCGACGAAAGTTGCTGTGGGAAGCGGGTGCCCTTGCGGCGACACGCTCGAGCAAAACTGGTCGGCGGCTTGAAGGGATCGTGACTGGAGCGGTCGCCCCGCAGCTTCCAGGTATGAGCGAACGCGATGTAGCCTTGGCCGACATGTGGGCTACGGGCGTCGCCGCCGATGGACACCCGACGAAGTTTTTCCGGCAAAAGCTCACGGCGAGGGGAGTGGTGACCTCTGCAGGGTTACCGGAAGTCGCCGATGGCAGCAAAGTGCTGGTAGCCGGCGTAGTTACTCACCGGCAGCGTCCCGCAACCGCTTCAGGAGTGACATTTCTGAACCTCGAAGACGAGACCGGTCTGATAAACATTGTGGTTTCGGTCGGCTGCTGGGCCCGCTACGAGTACGAAGTCCGAAACGCCACCGCCATGCTGGTTCGTGGCCGACTCGAAAAACAAGAGTCGGTGATTAACATTTCGGCCGAGAAGTTTGAACTACTCGTCTTGGGTAGGGTCCCCGCAAGCCGAGATTTCTGCTAACGGGGACTACCCTGCCGGTATGATCTGACCGCTGAAACCGGGTTGCGATAGACGATCTTCGAATCGCCTGGCGCTAGTCGACGTCTCGACGCACGAAGACGGCGGTTGCGATAGCACCAAAAACTAAAGACCACACGGCAACTACAAGACCTGCCGCCAGATAGTTGTGACCATATACGACTGTCCACTCGCCCGAAAATCGTTGGTACTTCCCTGCGTCAGCTTCGGATATAAACGACGTTGCGTTCGTAAATAATTCCCACTGGCGGAATTGTCTGATCAAAAGCTCGACTACGATGCCGCTGACAACAAACCATCCGAGGATAACGCCGAGCGCCGCCGAGGTATTCTTTGCGATAACGGCGACGGACATCGAAATAATAAAAAACAAGCCGCCGACAAAGCTAGCTCGCCCGATCGTTGAAGCGAGGTCCTGCCAGAAACGTCCGTCCAAACCCTCTGTGGTACCTCGAAGATTGGCGACTAGAAGCAGTGCGGCGGCCGCAAATGTTAAAACAACTGCAGTCAAAACTGCCGACGATAAGAATCCTGCCAAGAACTTAGCCAACAGAACACGTAATCGTCGCGGCTCCCAGAGGAGAAGGTTCTCGAGGGTTCCAAATTTATACTCAGCGCCCATAAAAGAAGCGCCGACTACGACTGCAATTAACAAGAAGAAACTAGCCGTCGACGGAATAATGCCTCCCAACCCCGAGCGCGCAGACCGGTACTGAGTTGGACCCTCCTGAACTATCTGCTCCTCAAGTGCTGGCCGATTCTCGCTCCAGTCACCTTGGGTGTCGGAAAGAATGCTCGACGCTCGAAATGGGGTTTTGCCGTACCAATCTGGATCTTGATAGCAGTATTCGTTGGTGACATAGTCGTCGAACTCTTCTTCGGAAAGAACTCTCCTTTGTTCTTCGAGAAACGGTTCGCCTTCGGCGGCCTCGTCGTCGTTGACGATTTCTGCACAGTCGGCTGTATCTTCAGCGGCCTGGTCAATGGCTTCCTGCTGAATTACTGGGTCGCTGCTCGACTGGGTAAAAACGCCGACTGCTATAAGAATTGTCAGCAGTGTGGTAGCGCCAAAAACCATCCAGGTGAGCCGCCTTTGCCGCAGCCGATTCAGCTCGGTGAGAAGAAGCCTCATATTGTGCCATCACCTTTCGTTAGTTCTAAGAATGTAGATTCTAAAGATGCAGCTTGCGGTTCCAGGGCACGCAAGAATAAGCCTTTCTCTGCCAGAATTTTGGTAATTCGTGCACCCGCACTAACGTCGGTGTCGACGTCAACGCTGTCCGGGGTCGGTCCTGGTCGTGCCGTGAATCCGGCCTCTTGCATGATCTGCAAGGCTATCGGGGCTTGTTCGACCGTGACGCGCAGGGTGCCCGTCCCGGCGGCGCCTATCAGGTCGGTAACCGGCCCACTTCTTACGACTTTGCCGTGAGATATTATGGTGGCCACATCACAAGTTTGCTGCACTTCGCCGAGTTGGTGGCTCGATACGAATACGGCTTTGCCTTCTTCTGCTAGCTGGCGTATAAGTGTGCGAATCTCGACAATGCCCGCTGGATCGAGGCCGTTGGCAGGCTCATCCAGAATGATTAGGGCGGGGTCTTTAAGGAGTGTGGCCGCCACGGCCAAGCGTTGTTTCATGCCGAGTGAGTAAGACCTGAATGAATCTTTTTCTCGACCGGCCAAGCCGACTGTGTCGATAACTGCGTCCACTCGGCTTCCGCTTACGCCAGCCACCTGAGCAAACATTGCCAGGTTCTTTCGGCCCGAGAATGTTGGAAAAAACTTTGGTGTTTCGACGAGCGCCCCAACCTGATCTATCACACGGCTCAGATCTTTAACATCCTCGCCGAGGATTTTGATCGACCCAGCCGTGGGGCGAATTAAACCCAACAGGCAACGAATAGTTGTTGTCTTGCCGGACCCGTTCGGACCCAGAAACCCGTAGACGCCGGCATCTGGTATATCTAGGTCAAGGCCGTCGACCGCTACGATCGGCTCACCTCTGAGGCGAGAGTATTCTTTTCGGAGGCCCTGAGTTTGGATTATGGACATGCTTGTAGTATGTCCATAATCTAAATCAAACAACTTCAGGAATAGCTCTCTACTTGGCTTCGTAACCTATTGCAAATCCGCCTGCTGATCGACGCAATAAGCGGCTACGGGCGAACCGAAAAAATCGTCTGTGAAGACCCGCCGAACGGCGTCGTCAGCTCCGGCCATCCCGGCGACGACCATTAGTGGTAGCAGGTGCTCCTCACGGGGGTGAGATGCTCTCGCCCCCGGCGCCTCAGCCCAACCCCGCAAACGCTCGTTGCGAGTTGTAGCCGGCGACAACATAGCCTCTTCCAGCCAGACATCGAAAGCGCCCGAGGCTTCAGGAGTGACTTTGAACTGTAAGTCATGAATGCTGAGTCCGGAACCGACAACGGCGACGTTCTCCGAACGAATCTGAGCCAAAGCTCGACCAAATTTCATGTGAGTTTCGGGGTCGAGGCCTTTACGGAGCGACACCGCCACGATGGGAGTGTCGGCTTCGGGAAACGAAACGGCCATCGGCACGAATACGCCGTGATCCCAGCCGTATTCCGGTTCTGCTTGCAGAGTCATTCCAGCTTCGTCTGCCAGTTCGACTAACCGGGCAGCGACGCTGGCCGAACCTGGTGCGTCGTATTTCAGGCTGTAGGTACTTTCAGGAAAGTTGTAGTAGTCGTAGATCAATTGAGGCGACGGCCCCGAAGCAACGCTGAAGTCGTCGGCTTCCCAATGCGCGCTGATCACCACGACGGCTTCTGGTTTAGTTGGAAAATATGTAGGTAATGTAGCGAGCCAGTCGCCCAGGTTGCCCCAGTGATTATCTGGGTCGGGGACGAACGGCCAAGGTCCGCCGCCGTGCGGTATGTAGATAGCCGGTTGTCGCGTCTTGATGGTTGGTTCGTCTGGGGTGTCAGAAGTTTGAGTCGAAGTGGCGCTATCGGTGCTTGAGGTCACGGCTTGATTCTATCGTCGAGGCTGTGCCGATTCGGTTGACTAGTTCTGCCGGTTGGTCGACAACGCTCGGGGCTTCGTGCGATGAACAATCGTGACGTCGAACTGGAGATCTTCGAGTTGCATGCCAGCAGCAACGGAGCGGTCGAAGGCGGCCATTTTCCAGCAGATCGGGTTTGCATCTTCGGGCTGGCTGCGAGAACGGATCATCGTAGTTATCCGGCGGATGCCTTCGCCCATCGTCTGGCGTTGATCGGGCAACGCGTCACCTCCAAGCCTGTTGGTGTTGCGGACAATCACATTGTCTTGCCGTTTGATCTGAAGTGACGAAGTGAAAGCGCCTGCGCTTTCGTTCTGCCGCCCAAGACAAACATCGTCGACGTAGGTTAGTTTTGCGTCCTTTGCAAGCAAGATAGATGTTGAACTACGGAACCTGCTGCCCTCTGTAGAGACCGTTGGCTGAGGTTGCCAGTCAAGGGTAGCGCCCTCGCCGACGGTGGCGCTTATTGTCAGGTGCGATGGCAAACCAAAGGGGTCGGGTGGGGTCAAAAACCCGCCCAGGCCTCGCAAAGCGAGTGTCGCTCCGGGAGCGACCGAGATGTCGAGCCATAAGTCGTCGCCGCTTTCAGGGGCGATGTTCATGTAAATAACGTTGTCGATGTTACGCAGCTGCAGGGGGCCGTGGCTTTGCAGCGAAACTACTCGGCTGGCGCCGCTAGTGGTCGATTCGACCTTCACATGCGCTGCAGCATCCATCAGATAGACCCGCTTTGAGTCACCAGGAAACGAGGCTCCCGTAGGGGTATACAGCAGAGGCGAAGCAGTTGCAGACACTGGGTACGTAGTCGCGTCTTGGGCGTAGAAGTCGACATCAGGCAATAAATTTAGTTCACTCGATGAGGCTGGTAACGGTATTGTCCAAAAATCCGGGCCTACAGCGAAACTTCGTCGGAGCGTGCGAAGCGACTGCCGGCTTTCAAAGCGTGGGGTGAGGGTGCTAGGCGGCAGGCGAGGTTTGCCCAACGACGCCCAGTAGTGTCGAGGCGGTGGATGCCGAATCGACCCTGCGACTCTTTGACTCTTTAGTCGGCGAGGTTGCCGATGCTCTTTCGGAGCTCGAAAACTGGGGAAATTCGGGCAATAGACCAGACCAGTACAACCACGATGTTGTGGCCGATAACGTGGTGGTCGGTCGGCTTCTGGGTGAAGGGTTTTCGGTACTAACCGAAGAGTCTGGCGTGTCACGGCCCGAGTCGGCAGGCGCTAACAGCGACGTGACCGTGGTAGTCGACCCGATCGACGGGTCGACAAATGCGTCACGGGGTTTGCCTTGGTATGCGGTGAGCCTCTGTGCCGTGGATGACAAAGGTCCGGCGGTTGCCCACGTTGCAAATTTGGCGACTGGCGACCGCTTCCGGGCGATCCGGGGCAACGGTGTCGAGTCCCACATTGTTGAGCTGGCGCCTTCGAATTGTAAGGACCTGAGCGACGCAATAGTGGCCTTCTCGGGATGGCCGCCGAGTCATGGCGGCTGGCGTCAGTATCGGACGTTCGGAGCGGCGGCGCTCGACATTTGCGCAGTCGCCGCAGGCGCATTTGACGCCTACCTCGACGTTGGTTCGAATCACGGCGTTTGGGACTATTTAGGTGCGGGGCTGGTGTGCGCTGAAGTAGGCGTCGAGTTAGTTGATGGCGAAGGGCGCAACAGTGTGGTTCTCGATCACGCCGAACGTCGGGCCCCAGTTGCGGCAGCTACGCCTGAGTTGTTAAATCAAGTGCTCGAAATGCGTCGAAGCTGGTCGGACTAGAACCGATGTCGCGGCGGACGTGGGGGTGAGGATCCGACCGGCTTTAGCGTTGCGGGTACCTTTACTACCAGCACCCCTGACTGCGGATGCGTTTGTTGGTCCAGTTCGTTCGATTGGTTTGACAATTCTGAGCGGAGGCCTACAAAAGGTCGCTACACTCAGGTTTCGGTTATTCCGGGCGTTTAGCTCAGCTGGCTAGAGCACCTCCCTTACAAGGAGGGGGTCGGGGGTTCAAGTCCCTCAACGCCCACCACAAAACCCGCAGCTCAGAGCCTCAGCGCCTGGCCTGTTCTGGTTTTGATTCCCGCCGCATCGCGCGTTTATCGCGCGGTTTTTGGATGGCTGCGGACGTGGAGGCCAGATCCATTAGTGGACAGTGCGAGCCTACCTCGGCGTGTCGGGTGCCGCTTGGTCGCCTTAACGCTGGACTTAGCTACGGGCACTGGCGGCCTTGCACGTCCACGTGACCGGAGGTCGTGATTCCAAGAAATTGGTTTACTATTTCGCCGTCTCCGTCGCTGCCGAGGGATCGAACCCTTATCGGAGTCCGAGCGAATACGGGACCGAAGGTGTCGTCGGGTTCCGCCACTTGCTAGTTTCCTGTCCCGAATCCAATCTCGATAGTTTCGTTGCAGCGATTGGTGACCGCGCCCGACTACGAAAAACTGAACACGGCTCAGTTGGTTGCTAGACCGCTCACCAAATGTCGTCAGAAACGTGGGCCGCCCGCTTGCGGCGTCGGTGTTTGAGTAAGCGTATAGGCCCAGTGTGAGGCGTGGATCTGCGTGGCCTAGTCAGTGTTGGACAGTCTTTGGGTCGATGCCTGCGGCGGTCCATTGTGTAGCCGCAGAGTGACGTAGACCATGGAAAGTTAGGCCGTCTAGTCCGAGCATCTCAACCGCTGGGTTATCGTCTAAAGTACCGAATTGACTACGTTGTTTAGCCAGTGCATGGCCGTCGAAGGCCAAATAGACTTGCTGCGGTGCGTCACATATCCCCAAACAATCCCTAACAAGAAAACGTTTCCGAAGGCCTCAATCGTTTGGGTGACGGTCCAGTCCTCCGAGATTAACCAGTAGAAGTGGATTCCCATGAAGAGTAGAGCTTGGAGAAGGTTTGCTCGCCAGAAGGAGAAGTGTCTTTTTAGCTGGCTGAGAAGCAGACCACGAAATAGCCATTCTTCGGCAAAGGCGGCCCAAGGGATTCGGACGCTGTCGTATGCGAGGTCAGGTATCGAAGGAATCTGTGGCCTAAACGCTACTAGCCAGAGCCCGTACCAAATTGTGGCGGCAGCGCCTACTTTCACAAGAAATCCAGGGTTCTTTGGCGCCCCTAATTTGAACTCCTCGACGATGGACTTTGGGCTAGCAACATACTTGGCATAAAGGAAAGCTGGTGCAACCATGCATATGTAGAAGAGCGCAGCCGTGAAAAAGTCAGCCACCTGCCGGTTTCCGATAGCATCAAGTGAGGACTCAAGTGTTCTGACTCGGATGGCCCAAAGGAAGAAAACAAAGGCCACAAGTCCAGCAAGTTGTTTAAGCGTTGACATCAAGTCTGATTCTAGATGGTTGATACGAGAACGGGCTGAGGCGGGCCACCTACTGAAGACCGGTTCGGTCATCACCAAATCTCGTCGGAGATGTCGGCGGCTCGGTTGTCGGCGTCGGTGTTTGAGTGGGCGTACAAGCCGAGTGTCAATCGGGGGTCGGTGTGGCCTAAGCGATGTTGAACAGTCCTAGGGTCGATGCCTGCGGCGATCCACTGAGTGGCAGCGGAGTGACGTAGCCCGTGGAAGGTTAAGCCGTCTAGTCCGAGCTTCTTGACTGCTGGGTTGAGGACTCGTCGGCGAAAGTTGTTTCGTCGGATCGGGTCGCCGTTGAAGTTGGCGAATAATAGTTCGCCTGGATCGTCTTCGTTGATTTCGTTGTGCTCGAAGTGTTGTTCGAGTTCGTCGACGATTCGGCTGGGCATGGTGATGGTTCTGATCCCGGCTTCGGTCTTTGGTTCACCGATAGTGATATGGCCGTTTGTTTCGACAACGATTTGACGAATCGAAATAGATCGGCAGTCAAAGTTGACGTCTTTGACTCTGAGGCCAGCAGCTTCGCCGAAACGGAGCCCAATGATTCCGCCCATATATATGAGGCATCGCCAGCGTGGGCCGACCGCAGAAGCGAGTTCGTGCAACTCTGCAGGAGAGATAACTCGTTTCTCTCGTGCTCTGTTCTGAGGAAGCTTGACCGCACGGCACGGTGACTTGACTATCACGTCCATCTCCTCAGCAGCGGTGAGCATCGTGTTGAGGGTTGTAGAACTGATGTAGGTCGTTTACGTCGAGGTCTTCGGGTTGGTTTTAGTTGTTTTCTGTTTTAGTCGTTCGTATGGGGTTTGTCCATTGAGGCCTCCGTGGGGCCGGTCGAAGTTGTAGAAGTTTTCCCATTCTTGGAGTTTGTCGTTGAAGATTTTGGCGTCGTCTATTACTACTCCGTCGAGCATCCGGTAGAACTCTTCGCCGTCGATCCGGTGCGATCGTTCCACCTTTCCGTTGAGTCTCGGCGTCGCGGGTTTTATGTAGACGTGTTGGATTCCGCGGTCGAGGACGTGCCAGTGGAACTGCGATTTGAATTCCGAGCCGTTATCCGTTTGGATCACATCAACCGAGAACGGTAGTTTTTCGCAGACGTAGTCGAGGAACTGGATCGCCGTTTTCTGGTTGTTACGTGGATAGATTTTCAGCACTCTCACGCGGGTGCAGTCATCGATAGCGGTGTACTGGTAATACTTTTTCGCCTTACCGGCACTGTTTTTGATGGGCCCGATGAATTTGACGTCGATCTGGACTCGGTGTCCGGGTTGTTGTTTCTCATAGCGTTTCCACCGCTGCTTGTGGGTCTTGTACCGCTGCGACGCTGGTAGCCGGTTCATGTCGAGTCGTTTCAAGATCCGCCACACCCCAGACTGGAAAATTTTGATGTCGTGGTACCGCTTCAAATACATCGAAATTTTGGTGGGCCCGAAATGGTAATTCTTTCGCAGGTAGATGATCTTGCCTACGACCTCGGCATCTGTCGCCAGGGGGCTGTGATGCGGCCGCGATGACCGGTCTCTGAGCCCGTCAACGCCGTGTTCTTCGTAACGACGTTTCCAGTTATAGAAAACCGTCCGGCTGATCCCGTAGTACCGGCAAGTCGCCGCTACGTTCCCGGAGATTTCCTCCGCATGGTTCAGAATCGCTAGCCGCCGCTTTGCTTGCCGTTGGAGTTCTCGTTCGTTCATAGATCTTTCCTCTCACAGAAAGACCCCAACTGTCAATAACCTCCGTCAGTTTTGTACAACCTGCCTTACCATCAGTAATCTCCAGCGCCCGAATGTTACCGACAATGCCCCAATCGTTCTTAAACCCCCCGCTGTAAGTGCCGTCTGGCTGTTTGCGACCTGCGTAGGCTGAGCCCGAGACCATCAACCGCCACGCCTTCTTGATCGTCCCGAGCCTCGTTGCAAGTTCGTCAGCAAGTTGGTGGGGGATGGTGAACGTCAGAAACGTAACCCCTTTGCCTAGGGCGAGGTGCGCTTTGACGAGATGGTCGACCTCTTTAGCCCGTACAGATCGGATCTTTGCAGCGCAGGAGAGGCAAGCCCACGGCGAGGCACACGTTGCGATTCCGGACGGCTGCACAATGCTGGTTGCGGCCAAGTTCTTGAGTGCGACCTGTTTGCCCAAAGGGTTACCACAGTCAACCCACTTCGTCTCTGGGAATAGCGAAGCGTTTAACGCTCTGACCATCCAGCCTGCGTCGCGGCGTCTCTGCCGCTTCGCGGTGTCGGCTGGTGAAGCCGTTTCCGTCGCAGCCTGCGGGTTGCCAAGAATCGTGACGTTCATGCGGCGTTACCTGTACTTCCGGTCGTGTTGCGAAGCGAATACGTCGAGTTGCCAAGTTTCGTTCGGCGGGTTTGCTTCGAACCGGATGTAAGACGTCTTAGGGCGCTTCTTCGGGGCCGGTGTGATCAGCCCGGCAGCCAACAAACGGCGTCGGATCGTCGACACCGAAACAGCCGCGTCGTGATGGTGCGCGAGGTGCCATTGAATCGTTGCAGGGCCAGCATCGAGACCCTGTTTAGTTAACTGCGACGCGCAGGTTCACTATCGAATCGTTCACGACATCGGAAACCCGTGTCGGAGTCGTTTTAGGCCGCCGCGATCGCGGTTCGAACGCCGAGTCACTCTCGATCACAAAACGAGTAATGAGGCGAGACATGGTCGACTCCGACACGCCAAACAAGCGGGCTGTTTCGGCTTGAGAAAGGCCCCCGGCCGTGACTGACAAGATGATCGCTCGACGTTTCGACATGCCACAACACTCGCAGCACCCTCACCTTGCATATGTCCTGACACAGGCCATGCATATCTCCTGAACCACAACACCTCAACGCGCACTTTTGTGATGTCTCGCGACATAGGAAACTCTCGACCGTCGGACAGCTCCCGAATCTTGAGTGGCTGTCAGGCCAATCCAGTTGGCTCGGAACATCGATAGTCGTCGGCGGTTTTGATAGTGGCGTCTGACACAATCGCCATTAGTACCATTGTAGATATCACTATCGTCTCGGTACGATTCGGATTCGGATGCCGCTGGCGTCCGGATGTCGCACAAGCCTAAAGACTGGAAATCCCATGAAAGCAGCCATCCTTCGTGAATACGGCAATGAGCCCGAGGTCGCTGATATAGATCGGCCCGATTTGCCCGGTGACAGTGTGATGGTCGAGGTTCACGCCGCTGCAATTAATCCGATCGACTGGATCATTATGGGCGGGCATGTGCAGGAGATGCTTCCGTACGAGCTTCCTTGGACGGTCGGTTACGACGTGTCGGGCGTCGTGGTCGAGGTAGGGTCCGAAGCTAGTGGCGTTGCTGTTGGCGACGAAGTGTTCGCACGGGCCGATGGAATGCAAGCCGGGACGATGGCCGAGTACGCGGCGCTGAAGGTGAGCGACGTGGCAATCAAGCCCGGCAACATTACTCATGCGAAGGCGGCGGGTATTCCTCTCGCTGGCCTCACGGCGTGGCAGGCGTTGTTTGATAAGGGTGGGCTCACTGAAGGCCAGCGCGTGTTGATCCACGCTGGCTCTGGAGGAGTCGGCACGCTGGCTATCCAATTTGCCAAGAACGCAGGTGCGTGGGTTGCCTCAACAGCCAGCGCCACGAACAGGGACCTCGTCGAGCGATTGGGAGCAGATCAGTTCGTTGACTACAAGACTGACAAATTCGAAGAGGTTGTCGAACCTTGCGATGTCGTCTTCGACATGTTGGGCGGCGAAACCTTGGAGCGGTCGTTCGAGGCTGTCAAGCCGGGCGGAACGATTGTCTCAATTAAGGGGGAGGCGCCGGAAGGGCTCGCAGCTGAACGAGGTGTTGCTTTCCACTCTTTCTTTATGGAACCGAATGGCCAACAGCTCACCGAGATAGCGAGCTTGATCAGCAGCGGTGTTGTTCAGCCGGTGCTTGACGCTTCGTATCCGCTCGCTGATGTGGCAGAAGCTTATCGTTACGCTCAGTCCGGCGGCCCCAACGGCAAGGTGGCGGTTGTTATCCGGTGAATGTGCGTCAAGAACCGTGTGCCCTCTGATAGGGGAGCGTCGTTGTGGTGTTCAGTGTTGAGCAGCTGGAGCGAGCTTCTTGCCGTGTGATGTTGTCCACAAGGCGATCGTCTCGAGGACGGGAATAAGGGTGTGGGCTGTGTCGGTGATGTTGTATTCAACTCTTGGCGGTATCTCGTTGAACTGTTTCCGTGTTACGAGGCCATCGCGTTCGAGTTCACGTAGCTGACGTGTCAGCGTCGTCGGAGTTACCGGACTCATCCGCTCGACGAGTTCGTTGAAACGAGCTTTGCCTTCGCAGCCAAGGCTGTAGAGGATTCCGATTTTCCAGCGGCCGCCGACCATGCCGGTGAACTCGGCGAGGGCGTCGACAGTGATCGCTGTCGATGTGTGGTCAGGCATTTTTAGTCAACTTTCTCCTTTAGTATCATAGTAGATACTACTACCTCAACGATACTATACCTCATGAGACAGCTTCGACGTCCGGAGTTGCGACAAGCCTGAAGGAGATTTTTATGCGTACCCCCATCTCGCCACAGCTTGAAGAAGATGGAACCTACCGTCCATCGGCACTCGCGATGAAGCTGGCTACCCAGAAAGAGACTGACTACGACGGCGGTGTCTACCCCGACGCGTACAAAGGCGACTCGAAGATATTGATGGTCTGCACTGAGCAGAAAGCCATGACGATGGCCAATGGTAAGAAGTTCTCGACTGGCAATCATCCGGTCGAGATGTTGGTGCCGATGTTGCATCTGCGTAACGCCGGGTTCGAGATCGAGGTCGCCACGCCGACAGGTGCGCCGGTCCAGATCGAGATGTGGGCCATGCCACACGAAGATGAGGCAGTGATGGGTCTGTACGCCGAGTTGAAGTACGAATTCGCAAACCCGCGAACGTTGACCGACTTCGTCGAAAGGTCGATGAACGACTCGTCGCCCTACTGCGCTGTCTTCATTCCTGGCGGGCACGGCGCAATGTTAGGCCTGCCTGAGAACGTCGATCTTGGAAAGATTCTGAATTGGGCCCACGGCCGCGGCTTGCATGTTCTCACGTTGTGTCACGGGCCGGGTACGTTGCTCGCGGCGAACCTGCCAGAAGCAATACCTGATGAGTCAGGCGACGGTTTTGTGTTCGACGGCTACGAGCTGGCAGTGTTCCCTGATGCCGTTGACAAACAGGCGCCACGGATTGGTTACCTGCCCGGTCACATGCCCTGGCGCGTCGGTGAACGGCTCACCGACCTTGGAGTCAAGATCGTGAACACCAAAGCCAACGGGACCTGCCACGTCGATCGCAAGCTCGTGACCGGAGATAGCCCAAGCGCGGCAAACACATTCGGCCGGCTCGCCGCAACCACGCTCCTCGAAACATTGCGCACCTCGGCTTCCGCTCGATAGGTCAGTGTCTCGGTGGGCTCCCACTCAAAAGGAAGAATCGCGCGTTGGTGGCGTATGACGATGAGCTCGATGTCTTTGGACCGGCCGGAACGTACAGCCATACGAGCGAGAGAAGAAAAGAAGCGGTACAGAACTCGATACATGCCCTTAGGATCGTTGGGGATTAGCCCTGTTCAACAGCCACGTCCGAGTTTCGGGCACCCACATCCGTAGAGGTCGAGTGTTAGGCGTGGGTCTGTGTGGCCCAGCCGGTGTTGGTCAGTCGACGCTCATTATTGGCGACACCGCAGTGCACTACTTCGCATACGACTACGACGCGGCTGGCGCAATGTTGTGAATGTCAGCTCGGCTGCTCTGGCTCGAGTGTCAGACGTTTCTGTGGCCGGTCGTTACCCAGTCGACGATCATCGCTGTGAACATCTCCGGCTGGTCGGCCCAGCTCAGATGGCCTGCGTTCGGGAAAATCTGGAGCGCACTCTTTGGCATTGCTTCATGGAGGTGGTGGGCGTTGCTCACATCGAAGAGGGCATCGAGTTCACCCCAGAAGATCTGCGTGGGCACGTCGATCTCGCTCACCTGACGCGCCAGGTCCTCGCCGCTGCTGCGAAGGTCGGCAAACCAGTGGATGACCTCGAAGGCTCGGCCGCAGTAGGCCCGTTTGAAGTCATCGACTTGGGTTACGTTGTAGCGATGACGGATGGCGCCGAACGTCGAGGTGAACGCGATCAGCGGACCGGCACCGAGCAGAGCCGTATTCCAGCGTAGAAAGCCGAGACGCGACATCATGTTGATGATCCTCGCCATCTTGAGTGGGCCAGGAGCGCCGATACTTTGACCGACCACCATGCTGGCCAGGCGCCGGTTCGGCACGAGGGCATAGCTGAGTGCTGCGGCCATACCGACGTCGGGGGCGACGAGATGAATGCCGGTGAGGTCAAGGTCGTCCAGGATCTTGCCGAGGAGTCCGCCTTGGGCGGCTGGTGTCATGTCGTTGCGATCACCGTCGGACGCTCCGAAGCCGGGAAGATCTATGGCGACCACCCGAAACTTCTCCGTGAGCGCTTCCCAGGATCCGACGAAACTTAGGATACTTTCTGGGAACGGGCTTAGCATGACGACGGTGGGCGCATCGGTGGGCCCGGCCTCGGCGAGGCGAATGTTGCGGCCTGCCAGCGTGCGGAACTCGGTCGGGATTTTGACGTCGGGGTTGTCGAATGCTGTTGCCGCCTTTCGGGCTTTGCGGATCTTGCCCCACTCCGGTGAGATCGCTCGAAACGTTGATGCGTTGACTCGGTCGTAGATGCTCAGCTTCTTCACGATTGTCCCCAGGGCGTTCGGTTGGAGGTGATTTCGGACCGGTTGGTCCGAAACTCCCACTCTAACTTCTTTTCGTACCGATCGGTACACTGGTTGCATGGGGAATCATTCGTGAATACGGCACAACGGCCGAGCCGGGGTCGGCCCTCCACCTTCGCTCGCGATCACGTGGTTCGAGTGGCCATGGACGCCTATTGGAGCGACGGTACCGACGCATTATCGCTGAATGAGATCTGCCGGCGGGCTGGAGTGTCCAAGCCCGGCCTCTACCGGGCCTTCGGGGGCGAGGACAAGCTCTTGAACGCTGCTCTCGAACGCTACGACGAAGTCGTCCTCGGCCCGAATTTCGCCGCGATCGATCCTGATGCGCCACTGTCTGAAACGCTCGAAGCCATTGTCACCTCGTTCACCGACGTCGATCGCGCCGGCCCACCGGGATGTCTCCTCGCTCGACTTCAGCAGTCCGCCGGGTTGGGGCCGATGACTGCAGCCCGAGTCGAAGTGTTGCGGCAGCGGGCCCGAGACTCCTATGCCGCACTGATCGAATTGGCGAGGGCCCGAGGCGAGGTGGCCGAGGGAATCCCGACGAGTGTCGCTGCGGTCATGATCGATATCCAGTGCAACGCCTTGTTGGTGCGCATGGCCGCGGGCGAAGACCCCGACTTGCTTCGCGCCCAGGCGATGCTCGCCTTCTCGATCTTCGACTGATCACTAGCGTCGGGCTGTGCAGCTCATCTCCGACCGCTGATGCCAACGGCTTGGCGGCCAATGGTGCATAAGCATCCGGGTGTCACTTCATGCTGTTCATCGGGGTCCACGTTCTGTCGATGCCACCGTCTTGGCAGAAAAGGTCAAGATTTTCTGGTTGTTGTCGACCGGGATGGTTAGCGAGTACCCCGGATGGCCCCTCCGCCTTGAGCGTGATGTCGTCGGGGTCTAGATCTTGGAGAAGGCCCCATCGGGAGCGGTGGGGCCTTCTTGTGTTCAAGTCGGCTCAGGTGTGGGGGCCTAAGTACTTCCCGCTTGGGTAGTCGGTTCTGGATGGGGATGGACGGTGTTGCCCACGCCCACAATGTGACGTGTCGGTGCGTGGGAGACTCTCGGATTGAATTGTTGGTGTGGCCAGTCTCGCCGTCGCTTCGTCTGGTTCGGGGTTGCTGGCCAGCCGTCTACAGAAAGACTGGTCGGGCTGCTTCCAGATTAAGGTTCGAGAATTATGGCCTGCAGGCGTGACGCTATTTGGGCTACCTCAAGCTGGTGTGATGCGACCCATATAACGAGCTCATATATTTTGGTGTTGTCAGTTTTGGCTGTGTCGATTTGGTTCAATTCGAGGAAGACTGCGCATGCCATCCAGCCGAGTCTTTTGTTGCCGTCGATGAGCGGATGGTTTTTGACGAGCGAGTGTAAGAGGGCGGCGGCTTTCTCCCAGATGGTCTCGTAGGCTTCGTTGCCAAAAACTGTTGTCGATGGCCGTGCTGCGGCTGAGCTTAGGAGGCCAAGGTCTCTGATGGGCGGCGGGTCGCCAAGAAGGTGAGCGGCCAGACCGACAAGGTCTTCAACGCCGAGGTAGCGAGTCTGGTTGCTACTCACCCAAGCGGCTTAGGGCTTCAGCGTGATGTTCCGAAATTTTTTGAGCTGAATTGAAAACGTCTGAGCGGTGAGTTGCTGAGTCGACGTAGAAACGGATTGCTTTCTTGACCGTTTCTTGCATTGAAGTGCCTTCGAGTTTGGCCTGGTTTTGAAGGGCTTCTTGTTCTTGGTCGTCTAATCTCAGTGTCATCGCCATAGGTATGAATGATACCGGTTTGATACCATCGTGTCAATGGGGGTTTCGGGGTTCGGTTGCGGCTCGCCGTTGGGTTCGAGCGTTGAGAAGTTCAGTGTAAAGAGCTATGAGCGCGTAAATCGCGGTCGGCGCTATGAGAGAGCCTTTCGGAGAGCCAACGCATGCAGCTAGCCGCCGCTTTGGACCGACGCCCTCCGACAATCGGGCCTCTAAAACAGCCGTATTCCGACACAGGCGGACAGTGTGCTCGGGGCTTACAAGGAGGGGGTCGGGGGTTCAAGTCCCTCAACGCCCACCACAAAACCCCACTGTTTGAAGGCTTTTGTAAATCGGAGATGCCTCCGGGGGTTGGACTGCTTGCCTAGCGGGAGCCCTGCGAGATTGCCCAACTCTGTTTGGTGAGTTGCTGTGACACCGTCGGATCAGAATAGCTCTTGCGACCGCAGGATTGAGGGCTTCCAAAGAGGAGATATCCATGATCGAGAAGCTCTCCCAGCACCCTATTTTTATCGGACTAGGGATTGTTGCTATCGCAGCGACGCTCATTGCCTTAGGGATAGCTTTGAAGCCTGCTTCGCCAGCCGATGTGGCAAGCGTTGACCAACCGGAAACCGTGGTCGGGGAAGGGGATAGCGCTGCCGCACCTCCAGCGGGAGCAGAAACGCAATCCGAGACGCTTCCTTCCGATGAGAACGACGTACCACCCACTGAAACCAATGCCACTGTGCCACCTGGAGTACGACTCCGGGACCTTGAACCCGTAGAAGAGTCCTACACGGATGGGTGAGTTTAAGGAAGCATTGGCTTGACGGCCGAAGGCGAGATTCTCTTTTTAGGTGGATTTAGGGACGCAATTGTGGAGTACCGCGTCGATCGTAAATATCAGACTTTTTCGACAACTGTCGGCTACGACGATGCGGCACCCTCGGGTGAAGAAATCATTTTTTTGGATTGAGGATGAAGCCGAAAACGTATTGTTTCCAAAGACCACTTTGGCGTGACCCCTTGTAGCGGTGCCGGTTGGTCTGAGCTTGACCCCGTTTCCCGGAGTTCTTATTGAAGGGAAATTGTTATGGGTAGGAAATCGAAGTGGGACGCGAAGT
>JAUKWC010041377.1:0-12267 GCA_032356245.1 Endocladia muricata | reverse complement strand
AGTTTACTTTTGATTTTGTCTACTTCCGTTTTGGCGGAGACCAGTAGTTCACCCGAATTTTTAAATTTTGTCAGGTTAGCGTATTTATCACTACCACCCGTTCCACCGTTCCATACACTTTCGTCGATTGGGTCCATCCCGAAAATCATTCGGTGTACCCCCGCATCCCGCTCCTGAATATTACCCAGCACCTTATTCATCATATCAAAATCGCTGTTCAGTGCCATATATTGGAACTTCATCTGCTCAATCTCGCGTAATAATGCTTTTTCTTTCGGGGAAGGGAAATAGGCTAGTACAATAGAAATGACAATAACTGCACTTACTCCTACGGCACAGGCAAAGCCGAGGAACTTTAATAATTTAACACGCAAGGGATCTACAACCTTCTCATAACGTAAGGTTTGCGTGTTGTAAACAAACTTTTCTTTTCTCATCAGAGCCTTTATTCGTTAACCAAAATTCAGTAAATTTGCACCCGCTGAAATTTGGCAAAAATCGTTTTCTGTAGTTTTAGTTCAGACGGTTATTCGTACTTAAAAGATATATATTATTTTTGTCTAAACTGTTATAGTATGTGCTGACAAAAATATTATTCAAATGTCTATTATTCAAATAAAACGGTAAGAATCTTTGTATTTAAATAATTATAATGATAAAAATTCATAATATTATAACTATTTTGATGCTTAAATTTACCTTTAATCAAAGCTGATAAGCCATTTTTACAGCAAATTAATTATAGTATTTTAACTAAATTTAATACGTTCTATTTTACTGCCATTTCGGCAATTTGTTCTCTACAACTAGCTAATATGATGACTTCCCGCGCTATCCGACAAAAATTTCTGGACTTTTTTGAAAGTAAAAAACACAAGATTGTTCCTTCGGCACCCTTAGTAAACAAGGATGATCCAACCCTGATGTTTATTAATGCCGGAATGAACCAGTTTAAGGATTATTTTCTGGGCAATAAGACACCCGATAATCCACGGATCGCCGACACCCAAAAATGCCTGCGGGTATCCGGCAAACAGAATGATCTCGAAGAGGTAGGCATTGATAGTTACCACCACACGCTTTTTGAAATGCTCGGTAATTGGTCCATCGGTGATTACTTTAAAAAAGAGGCCATCGAATGGGCCTGGGAATTACTGACCAAAGAATATGGATTGGATTCGGAAAGGCTTTACGTTTCTGTATTTGAAGGAGACAAAGATTTAGATCTTCCGCTCGATCAGGAAGCGATTGATTTGTGGAAAAACTATTTACCGCTTGAACGTATTCTCAAATTTGATCGAAAAGATAATTTTTGGGAAATGGGAGATACGGGTCCCTGTGGTCCCTGCTCGGAAATTCACGTAGACTTACGCTCGGACGAAGAACGTAAAAAGATATCCGGTGATACTTTGGTTAATATGGATCATCCGCAAGTGATCGAAATCTGGAACTTGGTATTTATCCAGTTTAATCGGAAAGCGGACGGTTCGCTCGAAAATTTACCCGCCGCTCACATCGATACCGGAATGGGATTCGAAAGACTTTGTATGGCTTTACAGAATAAAAAATCCAATTACGACACGGATATTTTTGTACCTTTTATTAATAAAATAAGTGAGCTTTCCGGAAAACCTTACACGGGTAATTACGAGTTGACCGCAAAGTCGGATATCGCTATGCGGGTAGTCGCAGATCACCTGCGGGCCGTTTCGTTTGCGCTGGCCGACGGACAGATGATGTCCAGCAACGGTGCGGGTTACGTAATCCGGCGGATATTACGGAGAGCGGTTCGGTATTACTATTCTTTTTTAGATGTCAAGGAGCCGATGATTCATCAATTGGTGCCGATGCTGGCCGAAGAGTTTAAAGATGTTTTTCCGGAATTAAAGGCACAGGAAGCGTACGTTGCCAAAGTGATTCTGGGAGAAGAGGCGGCCTTTCTGCGTACGCTCGAAGGCGGCTTGAAAAGAATCGAAAACTTAACGATTAAAAACAACCAACTGGATGGTCTGACGGCTTTTGAGTTGTATGATACGTTTGGCTTTCCCATTGATTTGACCCGCCTGATCGCCACCGAAAAAGGATGGGAAATTGACGAAGCGGGTTTTGAGAAACACCTGGCCAGACAGCGGAAAAGTTCTCAGCAGGATGCGCAAAAAGAGGTAGGCGACTGGACGGTTTTACACGACGGACAGGGCGTCGATTTTGTGGGCTACGACCAGACAAAAGCGGAAGGGGTGCGGGTGATGAAATACCGTACGGTAAAGGATAAGAAAGGAGATCAGTTTCAGATCGTTTTGGATAAAACACCTTTTTACGCCGAGGGTGGAGGACAAGTCGGTGATTCCGGATTGTTGTTTTTTGGGGAAGAAAAAATACCGGTCTCTACGACCAAAAAAGAGAATGATCTGGTGATTCATTATGTTAAAAAAATGCCCGTAAAAATTGATCAGAAAGTAAAAGCGGAAATCAATACCACAAAACGTAAGTTGACCGAAAATAATCATTCGGCTACCCACCTATTACACGCCGCTCTTCAGACGGTACTGGGGGATCACGTAGGACAAAAAGGTTCTTTGGTCAACGAAAAATACCTGCGATTTGATTTTTCTCACTTTTCAAAAGTAACCGAAGAAGAACTGGCTAAAATTGAACAAATGGTCAACCAAAAAATTCGGGAAAATATTCCATTGGAAGAGGCTCGCTCTATTCCAATTGCGGAGGCACAGGCGGCCGGCGCCATGATGTTGTTCGGTGAGAAATACGGGGAAACGGTTCGTATGATCACTTTCGACCCCGATTATTCGCGGGAACTATGCGGGGGTTGTCACGTGCGGGCTACCGGACAAATTGGGTACTTTAAAATTACCACCGAAACGGGTGTTGCGGCTGGCGTACGAAGAATAGAAGCGGTGACGGCCGATGCGGCCGAAAAGTTTATCAACCACGAATTAACCGAGTTAAATAAAATTCGTTCTTTATTTAAAAATCCAACGCGTACCGCCGAAAACGTAGCGGCCTTACAGGAAGAAAATAAAGGGCTCAAAAAAGAGGTTGATAAAATGGTTGCCGCAAAAGCGGGAGGTTTAAAGGACGACCTGAAAAAACAAATGGAAGTTATCGGTGGTGTTCATTTTATTGCGGCCAATCTACCCATCGCCGATGCCAAAGCGATTAAGACGCTGGCTTATCAGCTGGAAAAGGAACTGGGTAATGCCCTGATCGTGTTCGCTGCCAATATCAATAATAAACCGCAACTGACCGTCGCCATCAGTGAGCAGCTAACCAAAGAAAAAGACTTACACGCCGGTAATATGATCCGCGAACTTGCTAAAGAAATCAAAGGCGGTGGCGGTGGTCAGGCATTCTTTGCTACGGCCGGTGGCTCGGATGTCAACGGACTGGATCAGGCTATTGCCAAAGCACGGGATTTGGTCACGGCGAGTCTGCAAGGCTAAGTGCCAAAGGCACTAAGTTGTTGAGTTGTTGAATCGCTTCGCTTGTTGATTTGTTGAGTTGATTATAACGCGTAAAATATTTGTATTTATGGGAATTTTTTTAAAGTGTATCTGTGTGCTTTAGTTTCCTATTAACTGATTAAAATTATAAAGGAAGTCCCGGCTCAGACACACTCAGGGAAATATCCCCATCAAACCAATCCCCGTATTTTGCATAACCCCAACACCTTCAATAAATATAATTATATTTGTCTTGAAACTTAGATAAACATTTGACGTTCATAAGTATCTGAAGATTACTTTCCTTTATCCGGATACTTACCTCCAGTTACGTTGAATTTTTTACTTTCCTACCGTACCTGCTGACAAATCGTTCGGTTGGTCTTCAACTTATTTTACAATTCTCCTAACACTCCACCAGTCGGGTAGCACCTTTGAATATTGTTTGCGACGCGGAGAAATATATAAATATGTATAAGTATACTTTATTATTCCTGAGTATTTTAGTGCTCGTTGCAAACCTTACTTACGCGCAGCAGGGCGGTCCTGATTGTATCAGTGCGCTGACTATTTGTAATGGTAGCCCGATCAATATCAATCCCTCCGGAGAAGGAATTGACGACTTTGCTGCGCCCTTTAACTCCGGTGGCTGTCTGTCAGATGGAGAGCAGAATTCTACCTGGTTCTACCTGGAATTCAATTCGGCTACTCCGGCAAATAGCTTATTTTCATTCGTTATCACTCCTTCTACTCCTACCGATTATGATTTCGCCTTGTACGGTCCCGATCTGACAGATTGTGATAATCTGGGTGCTCCGCTCCGTTGTTCTCATGCCTTTAATAAGAATCCAACGGGACTGTCTGCCGCGGCGGGTGATAACATGGAAACAACGGGAGGTGATGGATTCGTAAAGGCTATTACGGTTAGCGCGGGCGACGGATTTTACCTGATAGTCAATAACTTCGAGGGTAAAATGATAGCCGCCCAAATTACATTTGGAGAAGCCGGGGCAAATTTTCTGGATTGCTCAGCATCCAACTCCTGCGACTTGACGGTCGGTATTTCTGTAAATGGTTCGGGATGCCAGACCGGATCTCCATTTAATTTAAACAGTAATGTGACCAGCTCAACTTTTAACACCAGCTTCGAATGGACGGGAGAGAACGGATCCGCGGCCTACCTTTCAGACATAAATAATCCAGGTCCGACCGTTACGCCTCCGGCAAATTTTTCCGGAACATTAATATATCGGCTGACCGTCACGGATAACGACGAAAATTGTTCGGTTACCTCAGATGATCTGACGATTGAAATAGGAGATGGTCCAACCATTCAAATACAAAATGCGGATGATATATGTTTATCAGATGACCTCGTTACCCTGGACATCAGTCCCTCGACTGGAAGTGTTACTTGGGGAGGCGCGGCTAATTCGGATGGAACGGTGATGCCCTCCACGCTGGGAGTTGGTATGCACACCGTCACTTATGATTATACGGATGATAGTGGATGTACCAGTTCGGGGTCCGAAGAGATTACGATAATTGCAGCGCCGGAAGCAACGATCATCGGTGATTTGACCTATTGCCAGGCGGAGATTGATGCTGGGAGTGCTACCCTTGAGGCAAATGGTACGGGCGGAACTCCGGGTTATAATTATTCCTGGACCACGCCGGCCGGCACGTTGAGTGATAAAATAATCACGGTAACGGATTCCGGAAACTACCTGGTAACGGTGACGGATAATAAGGGGTGTACCGATGAATCTGCCGAAGTTATGGTGGAGATTACTACCAATCCGGAAGTAACCATTAATGATCCCGGACCGGTTTGTGAATCGTTGACTGCGCAAAGCATTTCGGTAAATACTTCCGAAAATGGGGTAGGAGTCTGGGATACTTCTACGGGTATAGTTGACGATATGGGAATGTTAAATCCCGCTGCGCTGGGCGTTGGTTCTTATACCATTAATTACGCTTTTACCAGTGATCAAACGGGCTGTACCAACGAACAATCTTTGAATATTGAGATCGTTGCACCACCTGCGTCAAATCCTTCCTTCAATGATTCCTCCTGCGATGCCAGCAACATTGAGCTTTTTGGCGACGCGGACGTAACCAACGCTGATTATTCCTGGACGGGTCCTGATGGATTTACTTCTAACGAACAAAACCCGGTTTCGACCAATGGTCCCGGATCCTATTTTCTGACAACTTCCATTAATGGCTGTTCCTCAACTCCGGCTGAACTGATGGTTACCGTGGGTACGGGACCGACCCCTACGGCTACCAACAGCGGGCCAGCCTGTGAGGGTACTTTAATTACTTTGCTGGGCGACGCAAATATTACCGGAGCTATGGTTACCTACCAATGGACGGGCCCCAATGGTTATACTTCTGATCAAAAAGAACCGGCCGATATTACCGTAGCGGGAGATTATACCCTAACCGTAACGGCAGGAGGTTGTATCGCCGATCCCGTCTCCACTACGGTAATAATAAATAGTAACCCCGAACCACAAATCGGCGGGTCTACTACTTTTTGTACGGGAACGTCAACGGTACTCGACGCGGGCACTGGATTCGATGCTTACTTATGGTCGGATGCCGCTGCGACCGCAGATCAGTTTTTATCCGTTTCCACGGCGGGTAATTATACGGTGACCGTCACGGATCAAAACGGCTGTACGGGCGAAGCCAGTATTACGATTAGTGAGGACAATTCGCTTAATCCGGTCATTACCGGACAACCTTCATTTTGCGAAGGGAATAGTACAATGCTAAGTGCTGGTCCTGGCTTTGTCAGTTATAATTGGTCCAACGGGGAGATGACTGAAACAGTTACCATAAATACTGCTGGTTCGTATATGGTGACCGTTTCGGATGCGGGCGGTTGCACGGGCGAACAGTCGATCATGATTGCAGAAAACACATTACCAACAATTTCGATTGCGGGCAATCCTTCGTTTTGCGAAGGCAGTTCGACCACCCTGGATGCGGGTGA
The DNA here is from genome assembly GCA_032356245.1 of Endocladia muricata. Lineage (NCBI taxonomy): Eukaryota > Rhodophyta > Florideophyceae > Gigartinales > Endocladiaceae > Endocladia > Endocladia muricata. Next base: position 5,805 of record JAUKWC010041377.1, on the reverse strand, counting down.
TGGTTTTGCCAGCTACGACTGGGGAAGTTCATCGAACCGTACGCTGGAAGTGACGGAGGCAGGAACCTATTCGGTGACGATTACGGATACCAATGGTTGTACTAACGAAGCAAATATCTCGGTTACCACGAATGATAATCCCGAACCACAAATTGGCGGATCTACTACCTTTTGTACGGGGACTTCAACGGTACTCGATGCGGGCACCGGATTCGATGCTTATTTATGGTCGGATGCCGCTGCGACCACCGATCAGTCTTTATCCGTTTCTACGGCGGGTGAATATACGGTGACCGTCACGAATCAAAACGGTTGTACGGGCGAAACCAGTGTTACCGTCAGTGCGGGGAGTTCGCTTAATCCAGTCATCACGGGGGAGCCTTCTTTTTGTGAAGGAAGCAGCACGACGCTGAGCGCAGGTTCTGGTTTTACAAGTTACAACTGGTCCAACGGGGAGTCCACAGAATCGGTCCTGATAGATATTGCGGATGTTTATACCGTAACCGTTTCGGATGCTGGTGGATGTACGGGCGAAAGCACCATTCAGGTGACTGAAAATATGACCCCGGTGGCCGAGCTTACCGCTGATCCGGTTACTGTTTGTAATGCCTCCGCTCAGGGGTCTACCTTGGATTTTGGGTCACTGGTTATCAGCGGAGACCAGGATGGCATCTGGACCGAACAAACCAATTCTGGCGCGATGGGTATTTTTCCCAATTTGGACTTTGAGGGAGTAACAGCGGGAGCTTATATTTTTATCTATACGACCAATAGTGCCGTTGCCCCCTGCGTAGATCCATCTTATTCCATTAGTATTACCGTAAAAGATTGTGGCGGTTGTCCCGGTGTTAATCTGAATACGCCTATGCCTTTGTGTAATGTGGACGGCTCATTGGATCTGGCGACTTTAGTCGATAACGGACCGAATGGTACCTGGGGTATTTTAACTGCACCAGATGGTACCAACCCCGCCATTATAAATAACAATGTGCTGGAGGCTGCGAATGCTGATCAGGGAACGTATACCCTACAATATACGGTGACGGATCAGGTATCCAATGGATGTGAAACAGAATATACCATTGATCTGGAGGTTAGCAGTGCAGCAACGGCTGGTAGTGCTAATGCCCCACTCAATACTTGTAGCGACGAGGCAAACGTGATCGATCTGTTTGCCGAACTAACGGATGCGGATGACGGTGGAACCTGGACAATTTTAGCGGGAACTGCTACTGGCTTTGACGCGGATAACGGAACTTTTACAACCAGTGATCAACCCGTTGACGAATATATATTTCAGTACGAAATAAATTCAAATGGCGCTTGTCCCGGAGATGCGGAAACGGTCACGGTCAATATCAACGCATTGCCCGTAGCCGAAGCGGGAACGGGTACCACCCTGACTTGTGGGATGACTGATTTTACGTTAATGGCCAGTGGAACAACGGGAGCAGATATAGCCATTTCCTGGTCCGGACCGGGTATGATTACCAACGGGGATACTTATAATCCAACCGTAAATAGTGCCGGGAATTTTATACTGATGGTAGAAAACATGACTACGGGTTGCAGCACAACGGATATGGTAGAAATTTTTCAGGATTCGGAGGTTCCTACGGTAAATACAGTTCCTGCCAATGCTTTATCCTGTGATTCTTTGACCATTGTTTTGTTTTCAAATACCAGTACTACCACTCCGGTTAATTATTCCTGGACGGGGCCTGACGGCTTCACTTCTATTGAACAATACCCTTCGGTTAATATGGAGGGTGAATACTTTGTGACGGTTTTTGATCCGATTAAAAATTGTACTTCCTCACCCGCGTCTGTTATCGTAATTAATAATAATCAAGCACCGGAAATTGATTTGGTTTTTTCTAAAAATACGCTGGATTGTAATCCGGAGGCCCTGGTGGTGGACGCGAGTGGAACTGCGGGAAATAACGAATACAGCTGGACGAATGCGCTTAATGAGATGATCAGTAATACGTTTTCCGTTGAAATTTCGGAAGCGGGAAGTTACGCATTGATCATTAACAATTTGACTACCGGATGTACGGCAATGGAAAGTTTTGAAATTACACAAGATATCTCCCTGCCCATTCCGGCCACAACCACGCCGGATATGCTGGACTGTAATAATCCGAGTGTCACCGTGACGGGAAGTGCGGAGAACGGAGGGAATAACCCGGTTTATAATTGGTACGATGAAAATGGCAACCTGATTGTTGCTGCCAATCCTGACCTGACCGCAACGGCGGCTGGGAATTATACGCTGGAAGTTGTTAACGAAGAAACGCTTTGCCGCGCAACGGTAGAAGTTACGATTAGCGGTAATTTAACTGCTCCTACGATAAATATTATCGATCCGGAGATGCTGGATTGTAGCACTAGCGAAATTATCATCTCCGGAGAAGGTTCGGCAACGGGAGATAATATTACTTACGAATGGCAAAATAGTGCGGGCGAAATAATTGGTACAGAACAATCCGTTGAAATAAATAGCAGTGGTAATTACGAGTTAATTATTACAAATATGGACAATGGTTGTACTGCCCGGGAAGTAGTAACCGTGGAAAGTAACGGAGAGAATATTGAAACAGCGGTGATTTTAACAGAACCTTCGGATTGTTTCGAATCGGATAATGCGGCCATTATTTTTTCGGAAGTAGTAGGAGGAACCGCGCCTTTCAGTTATAGTATCGGGGACGATTTGTTCTCGACGGATAATGTATATCTTGGTTTGTCGGCGGGCATATATGAAGTAGCGGTAGAGGATGCGTTTGGTTGCAGATGGGAAGCGGATATTATGGTAACCGAACCGGAACAGTTGGATTTGGTAATCAACTCAAATATTGAACCGGACGCTTCCTTATTTTTGGGAGACAGTTTAATTCTAAATGTAAATGTGTCTATTCCGAATACGCAGATTGATACGTTGATCTGGGATCAGGCCGAAATAATTCGCTGCGAAGACGAGGAATGTTACGAAGGGGTGATTAATAATTTATTTAATTCTACCCGGTTTAGTGCCACGTTGACGGATACGGCGGGATGTACCGTAACGGCGGATATTCTGATCGAAATAGAAAAGGAACGGGAGATTTATATTCCCAATAGTTTTTCTCCCAATGGAGACGGACTGAACGATATCTTTTTTATTAATGGGGGACGCGGAATCAGGCAGGTACATTCTTTTCAGATATTTAACCGTTGGGGAAAACTAGTGTACGCGGATGCTGACTTTCAACCCAATAATCCGGCACACGGATGGAACGGACAATCTGGAAATGAAGCTACGAATTCGTCGGTATTTCTTTACGTAGCCGAGATTGAATTTGTGGATGGCTTCGTAAAAATGTATGGTGGTGACGTGACGGTAGTAAAGTAATTAGCGTATTTTAGTCCTTTAAAACCATCTGTGCTTCTATGAAAATTCTTTTTCTCTCCCACTATCCGCATCTGTTGGGTGCCAATCGTTCTTTGTTTAGTTTGGTCGTTGGTTTACGAAATAAAGGGGTCCTTCCGCAGGTGTGGTGCCCGGAAGCAGGTGATTTTACGGAAGCATTGGAAGCAGAAAATATTAACGTCCGAATTTTTCCCTATCATAATTGGGCGGCCACTTTTATGCACCCTTCCTTCTTTCATTTACCCTTTGCGGCCTTTCGGAATAATAATTTATTGCCCGCTTTGACGATGGAAGCCAGAGAATTTGGTCCCAATATTATTCACACCAATAGTTCCGTACTGGGAATCGGCGCACAGATGGCGGAGCAAATCAACGTTCCGCACGTCTGGCATATCCGGGAGTTTGCCTGGCTACAGTATCAGATGAAATTTTTTCCGAACGAAGATATTCTATTTAAATATTTAAAGAAAGCAAAAAAAGCCATCGCCATTTCTCAGGCCATTAAACATGGAGTAGGGCAGGACCAACCGGAGATCAACTGGGAAATTGTCTACAACGGCGTATTAGACGAAAATAAAATGGAACCATTTTTCTACGTTCCACCAAACGATGATAAAGAACCGGATACCTTTACATTTTTGTGCATTGGATTGTTACATCCCGCCAAAGGACAACTGGAAGCCGTAGAAGCTTTTGGATTGATTGCCGGAAAATTTCCGCACGCCCGTCTGCGTATTGTCGGAGAAGGACGGAGGGTTTACGAACTCAAATTGAAAGAGATGGCGAAAAGAAAACGCATCACCGGGCAGGTGCAGTTTGTGGGTTTTAAAAAAGAGGTAGCCATCGAATACCAGCGGGCAGATGCGGTGCTGATGTGCTCGCGGGACGAAGGCATGGGACGGGTAACCGTAGAGGCCATGTCCTACGGAAAACCCGTGTTAGGATTTCGGGGTGGTGCTACGCCGGAATTACTGACCGACGGAGTAGATGGATTTCTTTACGAAAATGACGCATCCGGACTGGCCCAAAAAATGGAAATATTACTGAATGATCCCGAACGGGCGCGCACGATGGGTAAGGCGGGACAGCAGAAAGCGATCCAGCAATATACCGTACAAAAATACGTAGATCGAATGTATGAGATGTTTCGGGAAGTGTATCCTTTTTAGAAGCTTTTAGCTGTTTGCTTGTGGCCATTGGCGCTCTTCTGGTGCGGGATTGGTTACGATGTTTTTAATTATTAATTTTAAATATTATTGTTGTCTCTGCCGTTAAGTGTCTAAACTGAATATTTTTCATTCATCATCCTTCTGATTCCACACCGCTTTTGATTTCAGTTCAAAACGATCTTCTTTTTTAATTCCCGAACGAACCACTCTACGCAATTCTTCCGCTTTTTTAAAACCGACCAATTGCACCATCATGGCATTCCAGAAGGGAATATATAGCTCTTTGGAATATTGTGGTTTAAAATCTTTGGGTAAATACTTCATGTACGTTTCTGCCAGATCAAGGTCCAGTTCCGCCAGGTAGCGGATGAAACGGTAAAATGTTTGCTGGTAGAAAAACTGATCGTATTCGTAAAGTCCCGGTCGGTTGCGTTTCAACCAGCGCATCATTTCGATTCTTAATTCTAAAAGTGTAATTCGTATACCGCGTGGATTTTTTTTGGTAATCTGTCCCTGGTCGCGTTCCCGAATCAGTGTGCTTACTTCAAAATCATAAGCCGGCTGATCGTTTTTTTGTAATATTCTAAAAATCAAATCATAATCCTGCTGAAAGGCCCGGTCCTCTTCCCAGCCATCTACCAGATCCAGGTATTTTTTATTCCATAAATTACAGCAAGTATTGCCTTGCCGCAGACCTTCAAAAACGCCCAGGAAAGGTTCCTGCCACGGTTCGGTGATATAAGAAGTCCCGTCGAGCCGCAAATATTTGGGGGTTCCGACGAGCAGTGGTGTGTCCGAATTAACCAGTTTAATTTGTCGTTCCAGCTTATCGGGTAACATCAGGTCATCCGCATCCAAAAACTGAATCCACTTCCCTCTTGCCACGGACAAACCCAGATTTCTGGCCCGTGGTGCTCCCTTCCCGTGTTCCTGCATCACCCGGATTCTACTCGAATTGATCGCTGCTCTTTCCAGAATGCGCAGTGTATCATCCGTAGAATTATTGTCTACCAGGATTAGCTCAAAATCCATATAGGTTTGGGCCATCACCGAAGCGATCGCTTCGTCGATATAATCTTCCACATTATGACAAGGAATAATAACAGAGATAAACTGATTCATGGACAACTGGTTTTTAATCCAGTTAAGACAAGATTCGTGCCTTTTGAGTCAGGAAATGATTAACTTTATAGACGAAAGATGATCAAATCTATTATTTAGCTAAAA
>JAUKWC010041366.1:0-12280 GCA_032356245.1 Endocladia muricata | reverse complement strand
TCATCGCGAAATGCGTAATCATATTCAAGCATGGTTTTACTAATATTTAAGCCCATTTGAGACACTCTTTCTGAAAATGATGGCTGTAAATACTGCCCGCAACGCTCTAAAAATTCTTGCGAAGTCAGAGAAAGATTATCGTGACGGTTACTCAATTTCTCCATCACCAGATAGGTTTTATCGTCGTCAACATAGGTGCCATAGATTTCAGGAAACAAGGCACGCGTGTCCTCTGTCAAAGAATCCATGAAATCAACAAGCATGGCTTGCTCATAACCATTGTAATCTCCACGATACAAAATCACTTCGCCCCGTTCTTGGCTGGTCGCGTTAAAGTACCCTCTAGACACCTTTCTTCCATACCCCCTTGACCCCGAATAATCTGAACGCTGTATATCCTGAACCAGACCCAGCGCATTTACGGCCTCGTATTTTTTGTAATCATGACTATAGCCCAATGCTTTGCACACCTCCTGCGCCTTTTCAGCAGATAGACCGATAACAAGCACATCTCCCAACTCCATTTCGTGGTGCCGCAACTCTTTTGCGGCCAACTCAATTTTTGTGGCGTTAAAGATATTGTACAGTCTTTCGGGCCACAGCGTTTCAGGCTTACGCAACAATTCAGCCCTGCGCGCCAACAGCGCAGACGCCTTCTGATCATATGCAGATGTATCATTATGCGTACTCATAAACGCGCCCTTGTTCGCTTCACTCTTGTCAAAGATTGTAGCCAATACATGTTAAAACTTCATAAATATATGGTCTTTATGCGCGCCTTATCACTTGCACCCTTGACGGCTCCCCCGTCCTCGCATACCCTTAGGACATGATTGGTGAAATTTTTCAACAGATCGCTGGTGAGTTGACTGGCAAAGACAAAGCGAATGAGAACATCTTGTCCTCCGCTTGGGGCTTGGTGGCGTTGCCATTTGGCGGCATAAACGCTACGGGCGTTGCTCGCCCCGCACCTAGGCCCTCTGGCTTCTAAGCGGACTTAGTCCACCCTATCCCATTGATTCCAAACATAACCGTTAAACTAAGACGGACTAAGTGAACTTAGTCCACTTCACACTCCATCATCTGCGCCAGAATGTTCGCATGCACAGCGTGAATTTTCAACGCGCCCAGCGTGTCTATATCCACCCATTGCGCTTTTAACGCATCCGCGGGCGCCTTTTCGCCCTCAAAGTAAATCTGCGCCGCGTCGCGCGGGTCTATGCGCAGATAGGTCTGGCTGTAGTCCCAAAATTCATCGTCAAACTCGGCATAAAATCGCGCCATATTGGTTATGCGGTGCAGGGGTGCGTGGTTTTGCGCGGACATTTGTATGCGCTCCACCTGCGGCAATGCCGCCACCAGCGCGGTTAAATACTCCACAATGGCCTTGCCATGCCCTGCGCCGCGATGCGCTTTCAACACCGCAATCGACCCTATGCGCGCCGTGCGTTCATCCAGCATTTTCCAGCGCGCGGTGGCGACAGGCGTGGTGCCATCCGCCCACAGCAAATACTCCTCCGTCCAGAGATGATCATTGGAGAAATCACCGTAAATGCTATAGCCCTGCTCCGCCACGAACACGATGGCGCGAATGGCGGCGCACATGCTTTGGCCACTGCGGTCTTCGACTTTTGTGATATGGCTCATTGTGTTTTCTCCTGCTCCACGCTGCCTTTGCGATGTTCCCCATAGAGTATATGCCAGTTTACCTGCCCGTCAAAACGCGCGTCAAAGGCGCGGCATGCTTGGCGCAAGGCGGCGGGCGAGAGGGGTGCGTAGCCTCTTTTGGGTTTATGCGCGCCGATCTGTTTTATACTTTTTAGGAAGGCGTGGGCGCTGTCATAGGGCATGACATGTTGCTGTTCATCCACCAGTGTTTCTGGCGTTTCGAATTCAAGGATGCCTGAGGGCAGATTGAGGTCGCGCAGGGTGTCGCGCCAGCCGCTAAAGGATTGCGGGCCGGGGACGCTGTAGAGGATGACGCCATTAGGTTTGAGCAGGTCAGACAAACGCCCGAGCGCCGCTGTGCGGTCTTCAAACCATTGCATCGCCATGTTGCTGACGATGAGGTCATAGCGCCGTTCGCTGCGGGGATGCTCGCCATCCATTACGTCCCATGTGAGGGCCGCGGGCGTGTCGATGCGGGTTTGCGCGTGGCGCAGCATAGCGGCGCTGAGGTCGGTGATGTGCAGGTTGGCGTCTGGGTATTGCGCGATGAGGTGGCGCGTCAATGCGCCCGTGCCGCAGCCGATTTCCAAAACATCCGTCCCGGCCGATAAAGCAGGGCAAAGGCCAGCGAGGTGTTTGGCGCTGGTGCGTTGGACGGGGCTGTGGTCGTCATAACGGTGGGCGGCGTTGCCGAAGCCCTTGGCGACCTGTTGCTTCCATGCGGAATTGCTCATGGCGCGGCGTGCCTTTCGATGAAGGCGTTGATGTGGTCGGCGCACCATTTGGCATGGCTTTGCGGGATATTGTGGTCGCCGTCTTCGCATATATTTACGTCGTGGCCTTGCCATTGCTCTTGCGCTGGCTCTATCGGCACGATGGTGTCTTGTGCGCCGAGCAGTGCCAGAACGGGCACGTCCACTGCGCTGAGTGCCGCCCGTGCATCATCCTGCGCCAAACACTCTAGGCCTGTCGCCAGAGTACTTTCATTTAATGCGCCTTCAGGCGGCATATTGGCGGCGCGATAGAAGGCGCGCATTTGCCGCGCGGGGTTTGCCGCCAACCCCGTCTGCATGGCGGCGAGAATAGGCGCATTCGTAAAGGCATGAAAACAGGCAAAGCCATTAAGCGCAATAAGGCCGCGCATCTGCGGCGCGCGATTTTGCAACGCCCAGAGCGTGCCCAGCGAATGGGTGATGTACAGCGCCTCATCTTGCGGCGTATGTTGCGGTTTATCTGTATAGCCTAAATCCACGCGTTGCGCCTCTGCGCCGCCCGTGACTTGGCTCGCCAGCGCGTCCCAATATTGCGCATCCGCGCCCCAGCCATGTACAAAAATAATTTTCATTTCAAAGTGCTTAGCATTTATGCATGATGTCTCCTATGAAAATTTTATGCGACATTGGCGGAACATATGCACGCTTTGCGACGGTCGAGGATGGTGCGCCCACGCGAATCCATAAATTGACGGCCAGCGAATATCCAGACTTTCTCACGGGACTGACGAAATATTGTCAGATTGAAGGCATCGGCAAGGCACGCGGGCGCTTGCGCATTGCGACGGCGGCCTATCCCGATGGTGATCAATGGCGGTTTGTGAATAACAACCAATGGGTGATTGATGTGCCCGCCATTGCGGATGCGGGGTGGGAATTAGAGGTTATCGTTAATGATTTTGAGGCCGCGACATGGGCGCTGGTGGATATTCAGCGCGATGATTGCGCGGTGCTTAAGGCGGCTGCGGGGGCCACACAATCGCGCTGTTTGGTGGGGCCGGGCACGGGGTTGGGGCTTGGTTATTTGCATCATGTTGGCGGCAAGAATTTTGTGCAGAAAACACATGGTGGTCACATGCCGATTGCGGTTATGAACGACGCGCAATATGCGATAATGCGCCATGTGCAGGCCGCGAAAAGTGCGCCGTCTGTCGCGGTTTATGAGGATTATATCAGCGGCCATGGGTTGTATAATCTATATTGCGCCGTGTGTGCGCTTGAGGGGGAAGAGCGGTTGGCGCAGAGCGTTGAGGGTATTTTACAATATAGCGACACGCTTGCTGTGCGCCGCACCCTTGAGCATTTTCATGATATCTTTGGGCAGTTTGCCGCCAATGCGGTGGTCAGCGGGCATGCTTATGGCGGGCTGTATTTAACGGGTGGGGTGTTTACGCATTTGAGGGCGGCGGGCGCTTTTGATGGTGCGCGGTTTGAAGCGGCGTTTGTGCTGGAGGGGGCGGCGTCTGTGCGGCGCGATTTGGACGCAACGCCGATTTATGCGCTGGAGGATCCTTATCCCGCGCTGAGAGGGTTGCTGCATGCGTAGTGCGTATTTAACGATTGATGACAGCCCCAGTGCGCACACGCCGCGCCTCGTGGATTTTTTGGTGACGCGCAAGGTCCCTGCCCTGCTGTTTGTGCGCGGCGCGCTCTTGGAGCGCAACCCGAGCGCGATTGAATATGCCATTCAAAACGGCATGGTTATCGGCAATCATTCCTACGCGCATATTCCAGCGGGCGACATGGCGCCGCAAGAATGGGCGGATGATTTGGAAAAATGCGATCATTTGATTGAGGCAGCCTATCGGCGGTGCGAGGTTGTGCGCGAGAAGAAATATTATCGCTTTCCCTATATTGATCGCGGCGACGGCCAGAAGATTGAGCAAACCGATAAATCCACAATTGTCGAGAATGAGAAAACGCAGGCACTGCAAGATTATTTGCATGAACAGCATTTCTATCAGCCCTTCAAGAAAATGCCGCCATCTTATCCTAAACGGGCTTATGATTGCCTTTATACTTACACGGCGCGCGATTGGATGTTGAATGATAAGCATCGCGGTACGCAGCCGATCAAAACGCGTGAGGCGCTGATTGAGCGTGCAGAGCGCGATGTGAGCTTAAAGAACGAGATTCAAAACCATGTGCTGTTGCTGCATGATCAAGACGGCATTTTGGACGATGTGTGCGCGCTGATTGATTATTTTTTAGAAAAAGATTTCACATTCCTTGATTTTTAATCCAGATGCGTTTAATTAGTGCATCATCTTGGCGATGCGGGCGTAGTTCAATGGTAGAACGACAGCCTTCCAAGCTGTATATGCCGGTTCGATCCCGGTCGCCCGCTCCATTTTCGTCTACATTATTCAATTAAATCAGATAGATGAAAATCTGGATATTACGGTTTTTTCGCGGGATGTGATACAAACTGTGATACAAAACTCGAAACGCGTGGCGTCTTATGTCTATCTGCGTAATGGCACTTATTATTTTCAGCTTCGCTTAAAGCGTCACGATACTAGACAAGCACAGTTCAAAAGTGGCTTAATCAGAAAATCGTTACAAACTGGTGATTACAGGGAGGCAGTCAATAAAGCGCGATTGCTTTGGACTCGTTACATGCACATGAGCAAAGACTTTAAGAATAGTGATGATGTTGATGAGCAGATGCAATATCACAATGATCTGTATTCACGCGGCAAGCATCTTCATGCGCAGTTTTCAAAGATAGATCGGGATGATATTAACGCTCAAGAAGACTTTTTCTTACTGTATATCGGGGGTAGCAAAGGGTTTTCACAGGAATTTGATAAAGAGGCTTTTAAATTTTACGCGGAATACTTGAATAGAAAAGCTGACAAGGCTGAGCAGGTTGTTGTTAGTACGCAATCTTCGAACGCTTCAGAACATGCAGGTAGCGATCTTTCGATAAGAGAAGCGATTCAGAAGTTTAAAGATGACAACGCAAATGGCTTAAAATCATGGGGAGTGGATCAATCTGGGAACTACGATACTGATCTTGATTTCTTTCAACAACAAATGGGGCATTGCAATCTCATAGAATTGACATACGAGAAGATCAGAGATGATTACATCAATAAACTTCACAAGCTTCCGTGCAAGATGAAACAAAACAAGCTCTTCTACAAAGACGGTAAGCAGATTGCTTCTATAGATGAAATTATAAAAGTGACTGAAGCAAAGGAACTGACGACTCTGAGCGTACAAACGTGCAAGAAAAAAGCAAATAGAGTTAAGAGTTTTCTAAGATTTTGCACAGAATCTCGACACTTGAACAAAGACATTCTCGATGTTTTTGTAACGTTTGACAAAGTTAAGGTTCGCGGTAAAAAGCGCATTAACTTTTCTAAAGAGCACTTAAAGCTAATCTTTGAAAGAGATGAATTTTCAAACGGAATATGGTTCAGAAAATACGTTTGGAGACATTGGGGCTTGCTTTTGGCACTGTACACAGGAGCGAGAATCAATGAAATTTGTCAACTTGATGTAACTGATATTATTGAAGATCAGAAAACTGGAATTAGCTATATCAAATTTCAATCTGGCGACGGCAAAAGATTGAAAAATGAAAACGCTCATCGTGAAGTTCCGGTTCATAAAACGCTTATCGAATTGGGTTTCTTAAACTACGTTGCTTCGCAAAAGCACAAGAAAGAGAAGCAGGGTAAGCTTTTCTCAGAGCTATCTGTGGACTGCAAGGGAACATGGTGCAGAAAGCTCAAAGATTGGTTTAATGTTGAATATCTCAAGAAAGTTGGAATTGAAAAACAAGTATCAGAGAAATATACAACGCTCTCTTTTCATGGAATCAGATCAACGTTTATCAATCAAGGTAAGCAATTATGTCTGGACAATCAGATCATGCAAGAGATAGTTGGACATGCTGCGGTAGGCTCTGCAATGACGAACACATATGCAGATGTTTACAATTTAGAGAACAAGAAGCGTGTGATAAACAAGATCAAATATGAGATCGACATTAGTAAAATTAAAAAGTGGACGCGGACAAAGTAGCTAAAGCTTCACATCAGCAATGATCTTCGAGAAATCAACGTCAAGAGCGTCAGCGATGAGCAAACATGTAAGAAGTGTTGGCTGGTTCGTTCTGGATTCAATGAGGCTAATTGTAGATCGGTGTAAGTTGCATCGATCTGCAAGCGTCTCGTGCGATATAGACGCGTCTGTGCGTGCTTTCTTTAACGCAGCTACTATTTGATCAACTTTCTTTTCAGCGTCTTCTCTATGCATCTGTGCATGATTAAGGAATTGACGCATTGCGCATACGTGATTATAATCACGCAAAATATAAAGAGGTTCGCATGTTTGAAATTCCGCTAATGGGCAAGATTATAATTGGTATCGTTACTGTTATGCTGACAATAGGTATCTATGGGGTTGTAGCAGAGGTTGGGCGTGAGAAATATCAGCTGAAGTTCTTCGTGAGTTCACAGTATGCGATGTTCTCAGTGGCATTGATTGCAGTGCTCATTTCTATGATGATGGCTGAGAGTGATATCAACAATCTGTACTGGGGAGGTGGTGTTGCTGCTTTAATGAGTGTTGCTGCTGTTGCAAACAATGTTCAGCAATCAAATGTCGTCTTTGGCATCTTCTACAGTCTTATGCAGGCAAGTGTTTCAGTCTTTTCAATTCTAGTCGTAGCTGGCTTGTTTCTTGCTGTATTGGCTGGTGCTGAACTCACTGGCGACAAAACAAACAAGAAGTTCAAAGCTTAGTAATCAACGTTTCATTGCGTTTTCTATGTATAGCTCACAAGCTGTCTCGACGAATTCGGTACGCGTCTGAATATTACTACATTCACAGATATCGCTGATCTTCTTTAAGAGAAACGGATCAAGTCGCATGGATATTGGCTTTTTGATGGGGCGTGTATGCATATGATTATTTATACTGTGCATGATCAGAAGATCTTCTTGGTGGCTTCATTTCAATGATTAAGTCTGTGTCGTTAAATTCGCTCATCACAAAATGCTTCGTTGAATAGCTTGTGGCGCGCAAACGATCTTTTCGGGAGCGAAGAGGGTATAGCTTGTATGTATCAACAATAAGCTCACGAAATGCTTCTCGTGGATATGGATCAATTAATTGGTCACTGATAGTTATTGCTGTGATATTACGATTGAGCTTATCAGAGAATTCTTCTTCTTGGCTGACGTAGCAGTTTTTATTGAATCTTTCAGATGTTTTTTTGTGGAGCAGAAAGATGCCATGAAAATGAAGTGCAGGATGTTGTTCTGGACACATGATCAATATGGGTCTTCGTTTGTCATCTCTTGAATTGGACAATAACTGCTTATCAAAGCGCTGTCGCATACGCTGAAAATACGCTCTGTATGCATCATATGAGCGTTTATGCATCATGCCTTTAAAGGTCACAGTTAAGAAGAAAGGATAATGGGTATCAACGTTGCTTTCTATGATATCAGAAAGATTGTTGATCATAAGTCTTTTGTGTTTAAAATCTGTAATATTGTATCTTGGTATCATCATTGTGGAGTTCTTCTTCTTTCGTATTCTTTGTTTGTTTTAGGTACAAGTGTACATATCGCATGGACAACGTGGTCTATGCGGTTCAAGTGCTTGAATAATATAATATCAGGCTATAATTCGGATCATAAGATCGGAGTTTTTAGGCGCAGTCAGGGCACGTAAGTTCATCTTGGCAACACTGTATATACAGCGTCACGAGTATTTATGCTTTTGCGTATTTTGATCACTATTGGCTCAAACGCTAGACATGAAATCTCAGCAATATCAGGGGGAGAAGCGGTTAATCTCACTTCAAAAGCATCATATAAAATATGCGGTGATTATTGATAGAATTATAGCAAAAAACAGGCAAAAAGTCAAGATAAATCAGGTTTCAAATGGATGATTTTTGCAGCGTTCACAATATCAAAAGCATGGTTTTCAAAAGAGATGTGATAATACACAGAATATAACTTCTTTGGCTGTAACTGTTGATCACAAAGCGTTTTCAGTTGGCGGCTCTGGTTGCATAGGTGGAGGTGGGTGATATTATCTTGAATAGGAATATTTTTCTAATCTTCAGGAGGTCATATGTCACTAGGCAAGCAAGCAAAAGTTCTAACAGCACATCAACAACGCGCGATGGTGTCATTCTTAGGCACAACAAGACACGCACACAGAAACAAGCTTATCTTCATGCTTTCTGTACGCGCTGGGTTAAGAGCAAAAGAGATAGCATCTGTGACATGGGACATGGTGACGGATTCAAATGGCGAGATCATTGATCATATCAATCTTCACAACATCGCATCTAAGGGGCGATCTGGTGGCGTCATATGGCTGAATAAAGAGTTACAGGACATGCTTCAAAAACACTGGGCTGAATTGGCAAAAACATCAGTGCATGACAAAATCATCAAATCAGAACGCGGTGAAGACGTGAGCGCACAGTTCATCGTTAATCTCTTTTTCAAGTGGTATCGCACGATGGGCTATAATGGCTGCTCATCACACAGCGGAAGGCGAACATTCATTACGAATGCAGCGAAGAAGATATCAAGCGTTGGTGGATCATTGCGCGATGTTCAGATGCTGGCTCGTCATTCATCACTACAGATGACACAGCGATATATTGAAGCGGATGTTGATGCACAGAAGAAAGTGGTGCAGATTGTGTAGATGAAGAGATATGGTGACTATATAGGCTTTCGAGATAGTCTTAAAGAAAAAGTGGAAATTTTAACGCTGAATGGTCAGTTTGTCGCTTCAGGTGAGCTCTCTTTTGGTTCTGGAGCGCTTCTTGAAATCAAACTATCTGAAGATAAATACATTGCAGAGCTGGATTGTCAGGATGCTCTAATCTGTAAGGGTAAGCATAAAAGTTTTACAGTCTTCGGGTGTGATTTACAAAATGGAAATGTGAGTCAGCTTATTTATGCGCAAGCATTGGTCGATAAGCAATTGATTGAGGGGCGATTCACAAAAATTAGCATTCTATCTTCTGATATTTCAAAATGGATGTGTAATACAAGCTCGGGTAAAATTCTTGACGGGCAAGTTGTTAAAGAAATAGATGGAGAGACTTTCAAGGTAAATATAACTGATCATAAGCAGCGAGATATTATAGTAAGCTCTGAAAACTGGACACAGTCGAAAACGACGATTAACAAAACAGAAATCTCTGAAGATTTTGCAATCACTTTTGAAATTAAGCGCGGATATTTTACGTATCAAGATATAATGTTATTATCAAAAGACACAAGCTCGCTTTTCTCTCTTTTGATTGGTCACTCTGTGTCAATCGACTATGTCTTTGAGCGAAGCGACAAAATAAAACGTTCAGTGTATTTCAATAACAATTCAACGGATAGCGTAACTTTTAAAAATCATTTTGAATGCTTCACTCATTCGTCTTGGCTTTTCAGCGAGCAAAAATGGGATGTCATCTTCAAGAATTTCTACGAATACAAATATGATTTTTTCGACAATATATGGACATTTTATTCGGGAATGATGACTTACGATAGCTTCTGGGATTATGAGATATTCGGATACATGAGCATCTTGGATCAATATGTTGAACGTCGATCTAAAAATAACAAAGCGCGATTATCTAAAGAGGATGTAAATACTATCAGAAGCGATTTAAATGAAGCACTTGATAGCAGTGTTCAAAAACTTTCGGAGAGTAATGCGCAAGTTATTGAAACAATTCGTCAAACAATTAATAATCTAAGCGGTTCAAGTACAACAACATATGCGGGAAAATATGATTATGTTAAAAATGCTTCTAATGCTCACGTTGTAAATGCTATCGGTTTAGATGACGAATATTTCAAACATATGAGGAAACTTAGAGACGCGATTGCTCATGGGGCAAAACGAAAATTATCTGATGAGAGTAATATTACTTATGAAATGAATGGACTGGCTAAAATTAAGCTTTTGCTGATGTATTGGTGCTTTTGTGACATGGGATTTTCTGATGAAGAGTATCTTTTGGTGCTAGATCGAGCGCACTTAAATTCTGTTGTTAGGCAAGCTCGTCTTAACAAATCAGTAATTCATAAAGCTTTGGGTACTCATAACTTTATATCTTTAGACGAAAGTGATTTTGAAAAGGTTAAAACTGAAGGGTTTTGGCACATTGTATTGGAATATGATGAAGGTGAGAACAAATATGGCTTTCATAGAGAAGCGACGAAGGCTGCCAAAAACATGTCTGGAAAGCATCGTTCGGTACAAATGGAAATCTCTGAATCTGTAAACGATCAAAAAATTAAAACAATTGATTATGTGGGGAATATATACTTAGAAAATCAAGGAGAGGTACAGGAACTGCACTGCTCGTACATATTGAATGGTCTTAGTCATAGCATAGTTGGGTTCTCTGAAAATGGCAGGTTTGTAAACAATAGCGGGAATTGGGAATCAGCAAAAATCGATCATTAAATCTTCTGAAACTTATAATAGAGGCGCACAGTATGCTCTATCATTCGACTAACAAGATATCGAGGTGGCGGATTCTCGACAGGTATAATCGCGAGAATATCGCAAACATCTTTCAAAGCAATCAACTCAATTTCAACTGGATCTAGCTTTTCTCGTACATATTTACATTTTTCGCATTGGGGGTATCGCATCATCAAACGATAACTGGAATTGGAACATTCGCAATGATGGATATGGTGAGCAAAGGATCGGTTTAAGTGTGATACAAACTGTGATACAAATGCGTGTTTTTAATAATTGGAAACGCGACGTAACTGTAATGATTGCGTAATTTTCGAAAATGGAGCAGACCCCGGTCGCCCGCTCCAACATTTTCATATCTTTCAATTCTTATCTTTAAGCCCTAGGCTGTATGTAACATAATGTCGTATTTCTAAGACAAGGTTGTTGGTTGTTCGGCTTTGTAGTCGTTGCTGGTGACAAGCTCGTTATTAGGCTTTACTGGATTTGGAGCTTTGCTTGCAAATTGATCACTCATTGCTAAACGGGTGCTTTCTCTGTTTAACGTTGCGGGCTGAAGATATGAGACGTCTTGCCAATTCATGTCTTTGTCAGATGTATTCTGCTGGATTTGACTTATGGGCTCGGGCAGTTTGTCGCCTAAGCGTCCCTCAAGAGCATCTCGCCAAAATTCTGTTGTATCATCGGCGCTCATATCACTGAGTTCTGTCGCTGCCTCTTCAAATTTTTCGAGAAACGCTTTTATGTCGCCCTTTTCCAACAATTCTTCCAGCTCAACCTGCAATTCTGCGGCGCGGTCTGCTATATCTTGCGGGAGTTCTGGTTGGTCCCAATCTTGTGGGACTTCGTTTTTCAAATACTCTCTGTAAAAGTCGTTTACTTTATTACTTGCAACTTTAATCGGATGATCTTCTGGTAACATTTCTGGAAATCTGCTCGCTAGCAATTCCTCAACACTATTCGCGTTATCAAGGTCATCTAAGGAAAGGCCATCGTGCCTTATAATCGCGATGTTTTCACCACGGGCATATATCTCATTAACCTTGTTAAGCAAATCCTCAAATGTCGCATTCTCGCCAATTTCAATTATAGGCTCATAATGAGGTCCCTCACCCTGGCCTGAGAGATAGACTCTTCTTTTTCCAATAATTTCTACAGTTGAATTAAGGTCTTCATCTGTTTCGTTGGTATTATCGACCATAGTAACTCCCTTATATTTACTGAGAGAAATATAGCATTAACATGCTAATATTATGTTAATTTTTACAAGTATTAGCAATAATACTTGATTTTTTCGCCTCAAAGAAACCTCACTTTCTTGTAAAAATCCATTGACATCTGGGCCTCACGATTCT
>JAUKWC010041355.1:0-12281 GCA_032356245.1 Endocladia muricata | reverse complement strand
ATTATGAGGGTGATAAAAAATCTCTCAGGTGATGAATATAGGCCCAATTTCCGACCACTATACGAAACAATCGAAAAGCCTTATGAAAGCAACGCGGATTATAAAAAATTTGTATAATCTGGATTCACTTTGAGAGTCCAAACCTGAGCTGTCCCATGTGTTCAACCATTTCACGCGGAACCCTGTTCTCACACTTAAGGTCCAACCAAGCATTGACCGCTTCGCGGACAAGCTCTCTCCCCTCAACGAGGTTCATCAAACTATTCGGGTCAATAGTCTTGTTGACCTTTTCAAAACCATGTCGCGGGGCTTCATGCTCTTGCATTGAGTTATTTGCCGCACTTCTGAAGGCATTGTTCTGCTCGGCCGTCATCAGGCCATGCTTATGAAGCTTGGAAATTGATGAGCCAATGTCATCCGCAATATCCTCGAGGGCTCTGTAATAAGACGTCCAAGCTGGACGATCAGCAATAACTTGCAAAGCCCTCTGCGCGATCAAACTTGTCTCAATGAAACTCAATCGAGACTCCATTACATCAAAATGCCCAGAATGGCGCCCGAGCATCGTAATGTCGTTATCTTCCGGCCGACCTGGAAACACCATATAGCGATTGCCATACCGTCGATCTTTACCAATCATCTCCGCTGAAGTTCCCCACACTCCTCGGAACCCCGGAGATAATAACGCAGCGTATCCATTTAAGGACCGAAGGATCTGGAAACATACTGCTGCGGCTGTTTGAGGGTCCATAGCCACGATAAGGGTGTTTACTGATATTCCGCGAAGTATGGTTGTGCGTTTCGATGCATCAACAACCTTATGACCGGGAGGGTTTGACTCTCCAATGATTTCCGTTGTTACGATGAAACGGTCAGAAGCACCCGGACTGAAGAGTATCGAAAGACCGAAGAGGTCCGCATCTCGTCCATCTAGTCGGATGCTGACATCGTATTTGTCGAAACTCTCGTCAAACTCACGAGTTGGGCGGGTTCTATTTTCTGTCATGAAATAGTGATAGTCCCGCTGAGCTTCATTGCAACTGTGATGGTTTGCAATACCTTTATTGCTACTAAGCCGCGAGTCGTCTAAAATCCAGGGATGGCTGGAGATTTTATGAATACCTTTTCTAATTGGAAGATTGCTCCAGTGATTTGCTTCGGACTGCTGACCGCATCATGCGCGCCCGAAACCGAACGAAAGACGACAGAGGACTTTCTTCAACAAGCTGAAACAGAGGTGCATAGCGATAAGGTTGCCGAGCTAAACGCACGGTTAGCTAGTTATCGCGCTGATCCATCAAAGACCAAAGAGCTCAAAGCCATGGCCAGTTGCATGGCTAAGCACGATCCGCGTTTGGAGCCATTTAGGACAAGTGTATGCTACGATACTGAGATCGAGAGAATTGATAACCCCTGGCGCATGAGTGAGGATACTTCTCTCATGGAAGATACAAAAGACGTTTACCTGCGTACCGATTCCTCAAGCTATCTTGATAAATATAATCGAAACACAAGAACCACCTTGATGGTGAGGTGCAAAGAAAATACGACATCTGTCATTTTCCTCTTTGACGAATACCTCGGCCTGGACACAGCGAACGTCCAGTATCGTATCGACAAGCTAGCTCCGAACACAAAGAGCATGAGAATTTCCACAAACAATACCTCTGCAGGACTTTGGAACGGAAATACGGCTATCCCGTTCGCAAAAGCTCTTTTCGATAAAAACCAGCTTGTTGTCCGTGTTACCCCATACGGAGAAAATCCGCGCGAGATGAGTTTCAATATCTCAAACTTAAAATCCGAAATTCAACCTTTGAGGGACGCTTGTGGCTGGTAAATTGAAATTCTTGTTGTGTATTGCAGGAGCTTTATTTGCTGCTAGCGCAGCAAATGCGCAGACTTTCACGGAGCTTAGGGGATCATCCGGAATCTATATGGCCGAGTTCGGCAGCGTCTCTGATTGGAGCGTTGTCGGTATCGGGACGCGCGACACATCATTTTGTGCTGCATACAAGTCAGAGCTTGATCGATCACCGTTCTCAAAAACCGAACCCTATGGCCAAATTGGCGGAAACATCCATCTATCGAATTATGAAACTGCCTTCATCCTTCAAAGAGAAGTCCCTTACAGCAGAACAATCGCCGATAATCCTCTCCGACTTCACGTCACTGGAAGATATGGTAATTCAAACGATAGCTATGAATGGCGAGTAACTGGAGATAAATTCTTTACGCCATTAGAACGAGACCGACTCTACAGAGGTCTCAAATTATCTTTCGATGACCTCTTAAAGCAAAACAACAAGGTTCTAGAGATCAAGTCATCGAGCTGGGAGTACCCGGCCATAAATGTAGGGTTCAGCGATGACACGGGTTTATTGGCCGTTACAGGGTTACAAGAAGTGCGCCAACTCATACAGACATGCGAAAGCGCGCTAGTCGGAGAGTTCTCTGCTCATTACGTGGTCAAGCCTAATGGCTCTACAACACTCTCAACACCAGGATCGACGGCATCCGAAACAGTAACGATTGAGCTACCTCCAATACCCGAAGGTTGGGAAAGAACCGACTTCGGGAATTATATGGCCTATAAGAAGGAGTGGCTTACCTTCATGTACCGTAAGATCAAAACAGGGCGAGAGGATGTCTTTTTTCTCGTCGACATGTCTTATTTCGACGGTTTGAAACGCGACAAGCAGTTGAAACTTAAATTTAACAAACGCGAGCGGAAGCTTTCGACGTCTAAATACTCAGGTAGAAATCATGGTGAAACACAGTACGTTTTCGGAAATCTTTCATTGTATCGTTATGATATCGGAACATTAGAGCGAAATGAGTTTGTCGTTAAGGCGAAGTACCGAGGCAAGAAGCTTGAATTTCCAATAAATGGATTTTCTGAAGCCGAAGAGTACCGAAAGCTCTATATGGCTGCGATGCCGAATTGAGATCGCAAGCCTTATGAAGGACACGACTAGCGTGTCATGGCGCCCTTATATGTAACCGAGACCCAACAATTTGCATTACCCTCGGATGCGGGCGTAAGCTTCATTCACCTCGGGAAATAACCAGGTCACGGCTGCGATATCGCTCGGAGATGACGTTCTAAAGGTTTTGGGCCCACCAGGCCATTCTGACCTCAAGGCCTCAAGGTCACTTTTAAGGCCGTATGGTTCATCGATACTTTCATCCAGAGGCATCCCTTGATCCTCAAGGAGAACCAGAAACGTCATTAAAGTTGGCCAGTCCGTCTCGAATAAAGCCGCCGCAGCATAATGAAGGTCATCTACTGCCCAGCCAATCACCTCGCCAGTTGTCGCGAGTAGCACAGCCCTAACGAATTTGATCAAAGGTTTAGAAGGCATCCCGCCAAAACGCGGGCCTTTCGCCCTCCGCAGACGAAATCTAAATTCATCCCACGTTTGTATATCTTGTTCGGACGGATCTTCTAAAAAAATTCCAGCCAGGCGCTCCGCAAGCTGATCCTTCGGGCCTTCTTCTGATTCATAATCAATTGGATAAGACACCCTCCCCTCATCTGGGTGAAATGATAGAGCTTCGATATCCGTCAACTGGAGAGTCCAATTCTGCACCTCATGCCATCGGTGAGCATTAAAATGTAATTTTCCCGTCGCCAGAGAGTGAGTAATCGTCTCGTCTGTCATCGACAAAGCAGTAAAATCCTGCTGCACAATGACGTCGTCCAAGTTCGTTACACGTAGGTTGGTATCAAAGTTTGGCATGATCCAAATCAGACACGTCCTTTCGGCCGCATAGAACCGACGACGCGCCTGCATATCCTTTAACGGCGTCGTTGAAAGCTGTGCTTCAAACGCGATTTTTTGACCATTAAAAGATGCACTCACATCCGGCCGCCTCCATCTACCCATTTGGTCACTCGAGCCATTGATGCGGGCTTCGATTTTCACATCCGAAAACCGATCATCTGCGGCCAGCTGGCGTGCAATAGAGGCCTTCATCGCAATGTGTAATGGGCTTTCGCGCACAGCCTCCATCTCCTGCTCGCTCAAACTCATTCGATCTTCGCCTCGATCGTTTTCAAGGCTGCAAGCACCTCCATGTTGAGCGTGCTGAAAGAAGAAGCGGTAGTATGGGCTACTTATACGAATCGCGAGTGGGGCTCGGCATTGAGGACAATAAAACGATCCTTCATTGTGCGCCAGATGCTCTGATTCCTGCTGTCGAAATGAGAGCATCTCCGCATAGGTTCGGGATAACGTGAGTTCATGAAGCCAAACTGGGCTATCACTACCATCCTGAATGGCGCACGGAATTGTTGGATTAGGTACAGCTATGGCTGCGGAATCAAACTCAGGGCTTTTCACGTATTATTCTCGCTCCCTTTTAACGACTAAGCCCAGGTATGCGTTGATTCATCTCCAACACGTAATGACCAAATGGGTTCACATGCGCATGAATAAGGGGCGTGAGTGCTCGTATATCTTCAGGTGTAAGCGTTTCAGCCAAACTAGTATCCCTGAGGACAGATTGATACATCTGAGTGTTAACATAGACCATACTATTCTGAAGGAGATGCAAAGCTTGAACTGTCATTTCCCTGTCTTCATCGCGCCGTGACGTAAACTCGCCGCTTTTTCCGAAGAGGACAAAGCGTGTTGCACCATTCCAGTTTTCCATAACGTTAAGGCTTTCATTGATTTCACGTCTCAATTTTTCACTTCGAAGGTAACGGCACACAAAAATGGTCTTCAAGGCCCTACCTAATTCTTGCAACGCTCGATACGTCGGGTGCTTTACGCCAGACCGCGTAAATTTTCGTAGAATTGTATCTGGACTGTTGCTCCGGTTTTTAAGAGCGCTCGTGTAGCGAACCATCTCATGAAACTCAGGTGTTATTAGATCCCAATCGATTGGGCGCAGTTTGAGCATTGTACCTATATCACCCAGCTCTGATCGCATGGCAGCATTTGGCAAATATAGCTTAGTCTTCCCCACGCCTTTAATCCGCGGAGCTAATTGAAACCCGAGCAGATGCGAGAAAGCAAATGCGACTTCGGTTTGCCCGTGACTATCCGTGTGTTGGGTATCAATTTTCATATCTGTGCAATGGCGGATAACCCCCTCTATCATTGAGGCGACTTCACTGGACTGAACGGATTTTAAGCTTGAGTATACACACATCGATTTACCGTCCACGTGCCAGTAAATCATTATTCCATTACCCTTGTAACGGGCGTGATACTCGGTGCCTAGATTGTTGTCCCAAGCTGGGTATTGCTTTGAATCCGAAGCGCAGGCTGTGCCTTGCTCCCCCCAATACCGTGGATCGCGAATACCAAGAATTGCATTTGAGACACGAATGTTTGCGCGCTTAAGATTATCAACACTCATCAACCTACGTTGAATATGTTGGAGGTGATTATATGTGACGCCGGGTACAGCACCCGCCATTGCTTTGAGCCCAGCATTAGTGCCTGTTCCATAAATTGTGAGAAGCAAACGCTCAAACACTGTTGAGTGATCCAAGTTTAGGCGATCACCAATCGTCTTAAATTCACTAATAAACCCTGTATCGAGGGCTGTTTCCTTGAGCATGTCCAACAAGCTCGTCTTAGGCCACGTACCTACAAGTGCTGCCTTTATTTTAGATATTCCTGGCGGTTCTTTGGCTGCGGGGAAAGGCTTGATCATGAAACGCGGATTACTTGTCCACTGTACATTAACGCTTGGATTTGAGATTATTTCAGCATTCAAGCCCCTAAGTTGAGATTCCAGTTCAGTGCGCACAGCTTCAATAAATTCATTACCATCCTGAGACAGATTCAAGTCGGCGTAATAGGTCTCGTAATTCTCATCAAGATCTTGCGGAAGTTCTAAGTCGGGATTTCCGTTTTCATCCGAGCGCTCAACCCAAAGAGCTCGGCCTTTCAACGCGGTTCTTAGGGTTTTGGCGACGCATAATTCATAATGATATCGATCTACTTTGCCTTCTGCACCGACCACAGCTTTACGTTCTTTATCTGTCAAAACCCCTTCGATAGGAATTTGGTCCTTATCGATATATAATGGGCGTCTACCGTCAAAATTGAGATGAATCCAGTCGAGTGCTTTTATCAAGGGTGTTTGAGAAGCGATATTCGTGTGAAACTCAAGCGTTTCAAGAAGCACCCGCAGCATAGGCCGATAGTAACTCTTCCAACGTGACCGCATATATTCAAATGTCGCAGCCGAGGGAGACTTTATGCTCTTCGATCGATCAAGCCATTCACGCACGTCGTTAGGAGCTATAATGGCTTCGACAACCGACTTTACACTTCTTTGAGGCGTCGCTTCATAAGCCATCAAAATTTGTGATAGCAATTTTGCAGTATTGAAAGTTTCCTGACGTTTTTTCCCTGCCTCAGCAATCGCTTCACGCTTAGATCGCTCATAGACAGAATTTATCGCATCCAACATGATACTGATAAGCTTGTCTGTTAAAGTCAGCCTAGATCGATGAAGATAGATTGCATACATTGCAACCTTTCGTTTCTCTGAAAAACGTCGAATTTCCCTCGGCTCAAAACGACGAACCTTTCGATCCTGAGACAACAAAAACTCCGGATCAAGCCCGTCAAAATAGGTATGTGGCAAAGCGAGAGATTCGACGAACCTGAGGCGGCTCGCAATTTCATAAAAGGCATTCCGACCAGACCCGGTAACCTCCCGCCGAATTGTAGAAAAAGAAGCAGGCCCTCCTTCACCAGCCGGTGATGCTATCATGCGGACCCTATCGGCAGATGGAATAGCTGCGAAGATTCGTTTATACTCGGCGTTAGCATATCGTTCTGAGAGAGCTTGATGCGTTCGAGTAATTTCACGCTTTGATGGAGCCGCAACCGATTGTTCTAGGCACCAAAGTAGTATAGAATTCGTCAAAGACGATAGATTCTGGATAGCAAAACGTGGCTCCGCTTCAAGATAAGCATTTAGAGCTGGCCGTGTTTCCTCAGTAAATTTCCCTATACCTAGGTATTGGCGGATTTTTTCTTTTCTTCTTTGCTCGGTTCTTGTCTTCGATTTTACCCGAACAGCTGAGCTGGAACCAACTTGGTCTGCAATATATCCAAGTACTTGACTTGGGATTTCATCTGTTGCGCTCGGAAAGCGACCTTCCAAACGATAGAATGCGATTTTCAAACCGTAATCAAATCTCGATGCTGACGTTTGCGTCTCGATAAAGTTAGAGTCAGTTGCCGACAAGGACCATTCCCTCGCCCATTCGCTATCTGAGCCATCATTATTTATTTCAGCTTGCAACTCTGTCCCCTTTTAGGGAGTTGAGATGCAAATCTCAGACCGTTACAAATAAATTGCTTGAGAATTGACGTTTTTTGACACGAATGTTCGAATTACCCCGTCTTTTGGGTTTAGCAGGCGGAAAGTTGAAAATACGATTTGTTATACCCTTGTTCCAAAAGTTGATAGTTTTTGCGCAGAGTTGTTGCCACTAGGCCTGAATGGACAACCGCCTTATCTATAATTATTACGGACGGAAAACTAGCGCTGAATGGTGGAGTTCCATTGCTGAATACAGATGACGGCGTTCTGCGTCAAAAGGACGACATTCCGGCGGGCGTGGACTTGGATAGCTATGTTGTTACGGGTCTATATAGGCAGACAAGCAATAGTGGGGCATCTAGCGGTACAAATTACCCCGTAGATAGGGCCGGACTTTTAGAAGTTATCGCGGATCAGCAAGTGGTTTTTCAAAGATATCGGAATTACCAAGGCACGCAAGAATCTGTCAGAACACGCTATTCAGGAAGCTTCACGCCTTGGCGTACAATACTCGGGACGGCATAGTCACCTTACCTCAATACTCGCCATAAACAGCGTCCAAGCTTAAGGAAAGCGGACCAATAAATGTAAATAAACCGGCCAAGGCAAGGCCGATGACAATAATCAGCGCGTAAACGATAAATGATGGCTTACGGCGCGCTGGTTCTGATGAGGTATTTTTCATAAGTCGTCCTCGGTATGTATTAAAGTTTACTCTTAATCATCAGGGCCGTTACATCGATCGCACCTACGCCATCAAGAGAGTATTGATTGCTTTTTTGACCTGCTGAAGGAAAAATTACGAACTGTACCTTGCTGGCTGAGGGTATAACAAAATCACCGCTCATGGTAACTATATCGTCGTCAATAGAAGAGGCTACATTCATCACGTCGCCTCTGATGATTGCCTCCCCTGTCGAGGGATTGAGGTTAATGTCATACCGTGTTTCCGGAGTGGTAAAAGCACGAACCCGGAAGAGCGGCATTGGCTTACCCTCTGCAGCGCTAAATGCGATACTGATACTATAATTCCCAGCTTCCATCAGCCCAGGAGACTTCCAAACAAGCGTTTCATAGGCTTCCTTAGAGGTATCGGAAATCCGAAATTTATAGTCATCACCGTTCACATAGCACGCGACATTGGGTTTGGTCGACATGCCTGCAAGGTCTGTCAGTCCAATAATTGGTAAAGACGACGAGGGTTCAACGGTATAGGTCTCTCCAGACGTCGGTACGATAGCGGATGGGTCGCAAACTACCCATGAACTTGTCGTAGAGGAAATATCCTTAGGTGCTGGAGATTTGGTTTCTGTCGGCGCTTTACAGGCTACCAAAGTCAAACTGATGAGCGCTGGAATAGCGAAAGATATTTTCATGGCGGTTTTCTCGGCCTTTTAATAGTGCGGATGTATGACAAATAAATATAGTAATGATGTAACGGAACATTTCGGAATGACAAGACGCGGGGTCTTACTTTCCTCACTCGCCGTTATGTCAACGAGTCTCGCTTCAAATGCATTTGGGCAAACGTGTCGTAACGCGAATTTCTGATGTCGTGTCAAAAATATTTCCAAGTGCAGATACAACACTCGCGAGGGATTTGAAATCAAACTTCTATGCCGGCGAAGACAAAACAGACTCGCTGTAATCCGGGAGGCTAAGATAGCGTGAGCGTTTGGCCGATGCATTCTTTCGGGCTTGCGTACGAGCCAAAGACATAGGCGTCATGCAGAAGATGACATCTGCGCTCGCCACTGCTCCAGCTACAGGATCACTTGGCTCATTTCCGTGCATGCCAGCTTCAGGCAACACCATAAAGACAACATTTGGGGAAGCGTCTAAAGCATGACGATTTACGCGTTAGGCCAATGCGCGAGTTGCTTCCTTGCAAAGAACCAACACGTGATCATCCGGCGCGACATTCCCGCAAGATTCTTCCAAGTTTTTGGCCCCGGCTTCGAGGCGTTCTTCAAGCGTTTCGGCCATGATGGCATCCTTCTTTAAAAAGTGCATGTATTCAGAGATATCAAGCCTCAATACGAGCGCGAATTTTCTGTTCAATTAAAGCCGTTCTATAGTGGAGGATGCAGGTCGAGCCAAAGACTTTTTTGTCATGCCTGAAGGGAAAGCCAAAATTATCGCGCCCTCGCCGACTACTGAAAAACACCCGAAAATGTCTGCTCCCTAGACTTAGTAGAATAAGAGCGTAAATCCGTCAGCAATTCAGACCATTCGGATTTCTAATAGATTTATGAAAAACCTGTTTCGACAGCTCATTTCGCTTTGCAGCACTTTCTGGACGCTCAGCTTATTGTTCCTACGCCATCGCATAGGCCGAAACAGCACATATGCAGCCATTGCGATAAGTATCGGACTGTTTACGCCCCTTCCATTGATATTCGTCCTTCTATCCAGCTTGGCGCTTGTGAACGGCGATGAAACTGTCGCGCGAACACTTTTTGAAACAGACTTTAGCATTGATGCCCGTTTCTTATTATTATGCGGAGTCGGGGCCGCAATTGCGATTTACATCATCCGAATTCTCGTCAGTAACGCAATTTTGCGCGAAGCTCGAAACTGGCAAAAGTCGTTATTTATATCTCTAATCGACAGATCTACGGAATTGAATCGTATAGATGTCAGTTTCCCAAATATTACCGTTGAGGATCGGGTAATTCATGCATGGGGCACTCGTTTGGGTCAGGCCGGTACGCAAATCGCGTTATTGTTCGTCTATGGGATGAATAGTTTTGCGATTATTTTCGGGCTTTCGTTTCTGCTTATCTTATTGAACTGGAAAGCGATGGCGCTCCTGATCGTGTCATCAATTCTCCTGCTTCCATTTTACGGTCTCTCGATGCGTGGCATCCGAGACACGCGGAAAGGCCTGCAAGACCGAATAACGTCAGGACAAGCCACCCTTAAAGCCTACGCAACCGCTGTTCGAACAAAAACTCAAGATGCAGAGACTGTCGAAATTCCGGAAGACGACGCTTTTATCGGGGTTAATCTGACAGGATTACAACACCACCATCTTTTAAGTTTGCAGTTAGTTGCAGGCTTTCATATTATTTTAGTCGTGGCCGCAATCGCCTCTCTTTTCCCGTATTTTGAGATGACATTGGAGACAAGCGCGCTAACGGTTTTTATATCTTATCTGCTTATGAGAACTGCAATAGGTTTTGTTCAACTCATGGGACAACTCGTGCGGAATTATGAAAACCTTTATCTTTTGAAAGCTTTCCTGAAACCTAGGGCAAAACGCGGGCAAAACCTAGTTTTCTTAACCCAAGCGGGTCCTGTCCCATTGACGCCCGGGGTGCCGCAACTCGCAGCCGGCCCGATGCCAAAAACGAAAGGAGAATTGCAGAGAGTAGCCGACCAAATTCAAGGCCATACTAAATTCGGTCAGCGCATAAACTTCTTAAGTCAACAGACGATTAACGCATTCTCGACCGCAAAAGAGCCCGCATATTACTGCGTATCGCCGCGCCAATGGCGAGATTTGACTGAAAGTCAAAAAGCAGATCACTATTGGGTCATCTGTGGCGATAGCATCACAGAGTTCGAAGAAGTCTCGATTGTTCCCGGCGAAGAAACGGCTGATCCGCCAACGACCCTCTCTATAGTCAAAACTCGATATAGGGCCGCCAGTGATTCAAAAGCGTCTTCTGACAATTCTGGCGCTCCCGCCAGGAATGCTTTCGATCATTTATGCGCCCTAAAACCTGGTGTTCTTCGAAATATGAGCGAAAAACAAATCTTTCGGTTCTCGGCCAACCTTATGCCCGACGAAAGCGGGCACATGCAATCGACACCACATGATTTCAGCCTTTTCTTATTTGCCGGGACTCCTAAAGCAAAACCACTCCCCAATGATGCTGCCTATCGAATAGATTTCAAACTGACAAACGTCCCCCAAGTCTTCTCGTTTGAAGTTAATTTGTTTGAAGCGTGCCAGACGACAACGGCTACGCTTTTCGCCTATGCAAAACATTCCCGCATCGCATGGAAGTTTTCTGATTTTGAAGTAATTGGCTTAAACCGAACCGTAAAATTTGATTCTTTTGACGGAGTATTTTTGGAACATCGCTTTATCAAAACATCGCCTCTAGATAGGCAGGTCTTAGAACATCTATCCCTTTCGGACAGCCTATAAGGTCTGCGAATTTCTAGTGAGAGATATGTTTCCCGAAGTCATGGTTTGATAAAAATTCCTTCTGCGATATTTATAAGACTTGCCACGCTAAATATCCTAACCTATCTGCACGCTGGAGGCGGGGAAATATGAGTAATCCAAAGAAAATTGCTATTATCGTACCTAATCCGTGCAACCCGGATTACAGGGTCATACGTCAGGCTGAAACCTTTGCAAAAGCCGGACATGAAGTCATCCTGTTCGCAACTAAAAATGCAGATACGCCTTATAACGAAGTATTTAACGGTGTTCGGTACATCCGTCACCCATGGCGACCTATCCCAGATTTTATCCGCTGGCTTACAGGAGCCTACAAGAGCCCGCACGAGCTTGAAGGCAAACGAGATGAGAACCGTCGATATCTTGAGCATGTGAACAAAGAGCCAAGGCACCATGGTCGGAAGAAGTCTAAAGCTCAAGACAAGTCGAAATCCGAATAGCTGATCATGAACGCTCTAAATCTTATAATTTCGAAAATTCGATCCGTGTTTGCTGTCTTGATATCAAAGCAGTACACGCGTTGGCCGAAGGTTAAATTCTATAGCTTTATTCCGGTCCATTATCAAAGGATCAAACAATTTAAGCCTGATATCATCTACGCACATGATTTATCTGCCCTCCCAGTCGCCGCAAAAGTTGCAGAAGAAATTGACGCGAAACTCGTTTTCGATTCTCACTAACTAGAATCTCACCGAAATCCTCCACTAACCCCAACGCAGAAGGGTCAAGTCGAATCTTTAGAGCGAATGTTACTGCCCAAATGCGACGCAGTCACGACCGT
>JAUKWC010041344.1:0-12282 GCA_032356245.1 Endocladia muricata | reverse complement strand
ATTCACCTTTGCATCGCATCCACCTACCCCCCCACCCCCCCCCACCCTCCAGAAGCGCTTCTTCCGCCGCCATCGACGCGTTGCGCTCCGCCGAATCTACGCCCAGCGACTTTTCCAACGTGACCCAGTTTCGTACCGCCGCCGAGTAATTCAACACAGCGTGCGCCCAGTTGCTCACCACGGCCTCATATCCCTCCTTCCTCGTCGGGTTGTGCCTGCGAAAGCAATCTCCTGCCGCCGCCTTTTCATCCCCGTACACATGCCACGTATGCACAAACGGCACCTTTACCTCCGCATACACATAATCCGCCGCCGTCCCACACCGCGTCCTTCCCGCCACCTCCCACACGCTCCCCGTCCCACACCCACGACAATGTCCGGCCACCACGGTGGTTGCCACCCGCACCAACTTTCCCCTCTCCCTTTCCCGCATTCCCTCTCTCTCACAATCCCACGGAATCGTCACCGCACGCATCCCTGTCCGCATCGTCACAAACGCGCTCGGCCGCACACGTTCTACCAGACCCTTCAACAATCGCGTCTCCGCCTCCGAAAACGCCGCCACCCCAGCCCCATCCACCCCCTTGACCTCCTCACTTTTGCCCACCTCCGCCTTAGCCTCCCCCACGCCCACGGCCTCCCCACCACCGTCCTCCACCGTCCCCTCCACCACACTGCGCTGCCCACGCATCCGGCGCGCCACTGCCACGCCAAGCACTCTCCCCGCATCCCGCAACGCCGCCACACGCCCATTCCCGCCGCTGACGCCCTCCTCCCGCGCCCTGACAACACTCTTGGCGTTCCACCGGTGCGCCCAGTTGCGGTCCAGGTCGACGTCATTTCCGTTTGCCTTTTCGCATCGGCGCCCCATTTCCGCGATACGCCTACCCGTCGGGTTGACCAGCGGCACCAGCATGATCTCCACGCCCTCCATCTTACGCGCCATCTCTTCCCCCCCTCCTCCTCCTCCTCCTTCCTCCGATGTGCACACGAGCTCGACGACGCGTAGGGCGATTTCAGGGGAGATGAGGTCGCGGCCGTGCTCGCCAAAGAAGAAGAGAAGACGGATGCGAGGCTTGCGGCGGTGCGGGAGGAGGCCGGAGCGGCGGAGCGGGGAGGGCGCGTGCAGAATGATGTAGTGGAGCGGGTCAGCAGCCGGGGGGGGGAGGGGAAAGTAGTGGTGGGAGGCGTGAGGGCAGTGGAGAAGGAGGTGGGAGAGACGATGGAGGAAGGGGGAGGTGCGGTGGTAAAAGGAGTAGTCGGGGAGGGCAAAGGGGAGTGGAGGCGAGGCAAGGTCCTTGCGAACTTCGCCGGCAGCTTGAAGGAGAGGCTCAAAGGCGGCAGTTGGGGAGGGAGGTAGGAGGAGGAGAAAGAGGAGGAGGACAGACATTGTGCAGGAGTTGGGAGAATGGGAAAAGAAAGACTGGCAGGAGAACAGGAAGCAAAGTGGTTGTTGCGCGTGGAAGGAGGGGTTGGTGGGGAGGAGGAGGAGGGCGAGGAGGAGGGCGAGGAGGAGGGTAGACAACAAGCAGACGAATAGTGAAACCGGAAACCGATCAACGCGAGAGGGAGACTATCAATTCGGGGTGGAGTGAAAGAAGAAAGAACACGTGTAACACATGGTACGCACCGAGCAGCTGGAGAGGAGCGACAGATGCTGTGACAAAATTCAAATGCTCTCACTCCCGCCCATCCGCCCTAACCTTTCCGTCTCTCCTACCTGTCCCCACTGACCGTCTCCGTCAATCCGTGCCACCCTCCAGCCCCCCGCCTTTTACAGCTCTGCTTCCGTCATTCGTCTCCAGCCTCCAGTCTCCAACCTGTCCCACTCTACCTCCATTCTCAACTTTGTCTCTCCTCCTGCCCTCGCCATGAAGCTTCGCGTCCGCTCCAGCACTGGCGCCCGCACTGTCCATACGCAGCCCGCATGGACGCTCGCAGACCTCAAGACAGAGCTCGACGCGTCTTCCCGTAAGTCAACTCAACCCGCCCATCCCCCCTTTGCCCCCCCGCGTAGCACAGAAACGATCCATATTAACCGTTGCTCCCACTCCCTGCCTCCCACTTCCCAACCCCTCCACCCCCCCCCTCACGTTTCCAGTGCGCGCCGGCTACCCTCCCAAGCCCGTCGATGCCGCCGACACGCAACCACTTTCGGAGCTCTTCCGTGACGGCGACATCCTCGTCGTCTCCGAGTCCTCCACTGCGTCCACTCCCACTGCCCCTCCCTCGCGCACCCCCTCCCGCTCCATCCAGATGCGCGTCTGCGAGGTGCCCGACGACAATTCGTGCCTCTTCCGCTCTGTCAACGCGCTGCTCTCCCGCCCGTCTACAGACACGTCTGTGTACGCACTGCGACAGGAAGTGTGCGGCGTGGTGGCGCAAGGTGGCGCACTGTATAACGAGGCGTTTCTCGGGCGCCCTAACGCCGAGTACTGCGCCTGGATCATGTCGGACAACGCCTGGGGCGGCGCCATCGAGCTGTCCATTCTGGCCGAGCGCTTTGCCGTCGAACTTGCCGCATTTGATGTGAAGACCATGCGCCTGGATCGCTACGGCGAGGGCAGGGGGTATGCCAAGGTCGGCTTTCTTGTCTACGATGGCATCCATTACAATTACATGGCGGGAGGAAAAGAGGGCAAGGACACACTTTTCGCGGTGAAAAATGAGGCGGTCATGCGCGAGGCGCGCGCGCTCGCGCAGGGCCAACATGATACGAACAAGTTCACCGACACGGCCAACTTTGCCTTGCGATGCGGACAATGCGGCACGCGTTTACGCGGAGAGGCAGAGGCGGTCAAGCACGCTGGCGCCACGGGGCACTCGCAGTTCACTGAGAACTAGCCCTCTCCTCTTTCCTTGGGTCCCCGCTCTTTTGCACATTGCTCATATGTATTGGGGGTGTTTGTCATCGTCGTTGCACGACGGCGCACCAATTTTGATGATCGTAGTAGACATCGAGCACAAGCGCCTCGGATACCTGGGCCAGCTCCTCGACGAGCTCGCCGGCGCGGTAGACGTGATAAAAGCGGCGGTGCGTTTCTTCCGGGTCGCCCAGAATGCGGTCGCTTTGCGCGCCCGCTTTCCGTCGTCGCAGATGCCACGGTACAAACACATCTTGCGCTTCAAACCGCCGGCTCAACATCTTGCGCCCGTGATTGCCGCGCCGCGGCTCGGGCGTCGATGGGCGTTCAAGCGCCCACACGTACGCCAGCA
The DNA here is from genome assembly GCA_032356245.1 of Endocladia muricata. Classification (NCBI taxonomy): domain Eukaryota; phylum Rhodophyta; class Florideophyceae; order Gigartinales; family Endocladiaceae; genus Endocladia; species Endocladia muricata. The sequence goes on along the minus strand of JAUKWC010041344.1, from coordinate 9,066 downwards.
AGCGTCCGCCGGGACGGAGCACGCGTATCGCCTCGCGCCACGCGTCCACGCGACGTGTCGGCGTGACCAGATGATGCACAACGGCAATGCTGATGGCGGCGTCAAAGGAGCTGTCGCGGAGGGGGAGGTGCAGAACATTGCCTACTGCGGCTTGGAAGCCGGGGGGATGCGCGGCGGCGATGTGGGCAAGCTCGGCACAGCGATCTACGCCAAGGAGATGGAGGTTGTTGGAGGCGGCGGAGGCGACTAGGAGGTACTTGCCGTTGCCGCAACCAAGGTCGGCAACCAGCGAGTGAGGGGGGAGACCTGCGAGAAATTTGTCCACAGCGGGCCAGGGGGCATAGCGGGTTGCGGAGAAGTGGGAGGCAATGGCGGAGTAGACGGCGTGCACATGCTTGGCTTCGTAGGCGTCCGCTTGGGGAGGACAGGGGGGGAAGGCGGCGGAGGCGGACTCCATGGAAGAAGCGGGCCGAGAGACTTTTTGTTTGATTGCTCACAGCGAGTGGGTTGCTGCGCTGTGCTTTGCTCGCCGAGAGAAGGAGAAGAATACGAGTGAAGCTTAAAGCGTGGTGACGCCAATGCGTGCACACCCACTGGTGCATGCTGATGCCCTTCTTATATGTTTTCTTGATACTGTAAAGTTACTATCAGGCACCACTGCATACATAGATCCGCAATCCTGCCGCACCGGTGCCAGTTTTCCCACAGTGAACAATCTCTCCGCGCTTCCTTTCTCTCCCCCGCCCTCCTTGGCCGCTATGACCATTTCGCTTCTAAAGCGCTTCTCCCGCCTCCACCTCCACCTTTCTGTTTAACCTCTACTTGCTACCCGCACCGCAATGCCGCCTCCCTTCTTTCTTTCACCGCCTCTTCTTCCAGCACCCCTTACTCGACCTCGCCGAAACACCTGCCGAACACCACCTTATGCCAGCCTGCGCCAGAGCGTGGCACACAACCTCTCTCTCGCAGCAGCCGCCGCCCTCACAGCCGCTGTTGCCGTCAAGCCACGCATGCTACCGCCCACCGTGCGCAAAGCTGCCCCGCCTCTTATCATCATTCTCCTACTCATCTCCATCGCCATTGGCCCTAGCGAGGACAAGGATGTCGGCGACGACGACGACGATGACGTCGAAGAAAACGAGAGGCAGACACACTTGGCGGCCGCACTCGACGCTGCAGCGGAACAGCCCCTCAAGGCACGTGGGACAGGGAACAAGGCCGAAGTAGGGGGGCCGCGAAATGCTGGTGGCGCATTTAGCGCCAGCCGCCGCGACTGGGATGACCCCATGGCAGTCGAGCCGCCAGCTACAAACGCACCGCCATCCTCCGTCTACTCGCACGCGTATCGCCGTAGCAAGAAGGCCGCACCTGCCTCTGTATCCACCCCGTCCACCCCTGCTGCCTCTCATTTTAGCCACATGCGCTCCGACTTTGAGGCCCCCCCGGCCCACGCCGCCCGCACGGAGCCAGAGGAGTTTTGGATGGACGACGAGCCTCGAGACGGGGGTCCAGACCCGCTTGCCGTCGAGTTGCAGCCGCCCGCGCCTCCACCGCCGCCTCTGACTGCACGCGCGCTTGTGTCCAAGGTGCTGCACGCGCCCGCGTGGGTGGTGTCCGCGGTGGTGCTGCCGCTGGTGGACGTTGTCACGCTGTCGTGGCACGACGTGAAGACGCTCGCGCTCGACTGGCCGCACCGCCAACAGCGCCGGGGAGCAGACCGCTACTTGCTGCCGCCGATTCAACGGCCCGTGAAACGACGGAAGCGTAGGGATGGGAGTCGAAGGGCAGACGGGGAGGGGTTGTCGGAGGAAGAGCGACAGGTGGAGGAGGTGCAGCGGGTGGTGGGAGGTGTAGTGAAGGAGGCGGGTCGGGCCGTGCGTCGCGTGCTCGGGGGATGGCTGTAGAGTAGCGCCGCAGTAGCCGCACATCTCGAAAACGGAAATGATTCCATGTGTTGATTTTTGCGGTTGCTTCGTAAAATCTCCCGAACGCGTGTACAGTACCTCCTTGTACGTATCCGCATACTGTACGGAAGAGTGGGCTGCGGAGCGTGTTGCGAGTGAGCTTGCGGTTGATCACTTGGTACAGTACGTGACGAAGGCGGGTGAAGGTGCTCGTGGCGACGGGCAAAGAGAAACGAGGTGCGCTCCGGTTTGCGAGTGCAATGCCCATTCCCGTCGCGCCGTTGCCACGTCTTTGACCGTCCAGTCTGCCGCGCAGCGCTCGCGCTGTGTCGCACACGGCAGTCGCTCTGGCAACTTCACGCAATGCCGGTCGTGCTTGTGCCCGCCCGGCGTTTGTCCCGGCCCTCACTTTGCGCCATGCGCGTTGGCGGCCGCGTGTGGCGCGTGTCGCTTTGAGTTGTCGCTTGCGGCCCGTCATGCCTGTGGCAAGCTTGGAAGGGGCGGTGCGTGAGGGGAGATCGGGAGGGGACAAGTTGTCGTGGGGGGGAGTCGGTGTGCCGGGGAAAATACGGCGGGCAGTACTGGTGGTGGCTGTGGCTGTGTTTGCTGGGGCGGAGGCGTGTTTAGGGGGGGGGGGAAGGCAGGTTGTCGTGCGGGCGGTCGGGAGGGAGGATGTGGCTTGTGTGACGGTTGCGGGAGGAAGGCGTATGGGGCGGGCGAGGGGTGAGACGGCGTTAGCGTTTGCACCTGTGCCGCTACGCCGGGTGGAGGAGAGGGAGGCGAGGAGGGAGGTGATTGTAGGGGAAGAGAGAAAGGTGCTGGCGTCTGCGGCGGCCCCAGGGTTGACCGAGACTGTGGGGGGGTCGGATGGGACGGGTAAGTCGGAGGTGCGGCGGAGTTTGCTAGTGCTGGCGTCAGCAATGTTTGTTGTTGGGGCAGCATTGGCGGCGGCGGAGACGGCCATCACGACGTTATGGCCGTGGAAGGTCCGCGAGCTGGCGGAAAAGGAGGGTGACACGTCACCCTTTGCCATGCTCGAGTCGGATCTCACGCGGTTTTTGACGACCATTCTGGTGACGACTACGTCGGCGACGGTGTTGTCGACAGCTATTGCGACGGAGGTGGCGGGGGACATCTTTGGGGCCGCCGCGGTGGGATATGTGACGGCGGGAATGACAGTGTTCTTTCTGTTCTTTGGAGAGATTCTGCCAAAGGCACTGGCCGTGCACGCACCGACAAAGGTGGCGAGAGTTATGGTGCCTGTAATCAGTACTTTGTCTGTGATTGTGTATCCGGTAGGCAAGCTGCTTGCGTGGTTTTCCACGCAGATTCTACGCTTGCTCAAGTTGCCCATGGAGAATGACGCCACGGTAAGTGAGGAGGAGCTACGGTTGATTGTGGCGGGTGCTGATCGCTCGGGCAGTATTGAAAAGTATGAATCGCAGATAATCCAGAATGTACTCGATTTGGAGGACACCGATGTGCGTGAAGTGATGCGCCCGCGCGTGGATGTGGTCGCCCTGGCAGAGTCTAGCAACCTTGCGGAACTCCTTGCGCTCGAGTCGCAATCGCACTATTCGCGCATGCCTGTATACGAGAAGAACATTGATAATATTGTGGGCGTTGCAATGGCAAAGTCGTTGTTGCGATACTTGAACGGGGACGCGTCGTTATTGCAGTCGACAAAGGTCTCAGAGATTATGGACCCTGCATTTTTTGTGCCAGAGTCGATGTCTGTCTGGATTGTGTTGGAGGAGATGCGAAAAAGGCGTCTGCATATGGCTATCGTTGTCGACGAGTACGGAGGAACTGCTGGGCTTGTGACGCTAGAAGATATCTTGGAAGAAGTTGTCGGGGAAATATATGACGAAGACGATGATTATGAGGCACAAGCGCAGTCAATTGATATGGATGACGATGGGAAGTACGTGCTGGATGGGCAGACGGACCTGGACAAGGTTGAGCAGACTCTAAATCTTAATCTCAGTGCAGAAGATCTGGACGCGTACGGGACAATCTCTGGATTCTTGTGTGGTCGAATGGAGGGCATTCCCGATGTCGGTGACGAGATTGTGTTTAATAAGGTGCGATTTACCGTATCGGAAGCAGATGATAGAAGAATCGTTACTCTCCGAGCTGAGGTATTGTCCGATGATGAAGTGATTAGAGTTGTGGAGAATGACATTTCTGCACAGCGACGTGCTGAGAATTCTGGCGGCAATGAAAGCACATCTCGGAATGGTGTGGAGTCCACGAGTGAATCTAATATGCAAGAATCTTCTGGTCCCAGCTCCACCATCAGCCCTGGCCAATCGGACGAGTTTCCTTTTGGAAAGTTCTTCTCTAACGTAGCCGGCGCAAATACAAAGAAAAATAGCATAAAGGAGACGAACAAGGAAACAAATGCTAGAGATGGTTCGACAAATTCAATGCATGGTTTAAACAGTTCAGGCAATAATCCAAATAAATCGTAAGTGGGCGCGTGGGGAGAGGGCTTGTGCCACCCGACTTAACGGAGCTGAAGTGACTCGTCTTAGCGTCTCAGCAACATTTAATTTGAGTTACACTATTAATTGCTCCTAAGGTCCTGGCTGAAGTGAACAGATAATTCGACAGATGTCATGAAAGAAAGGCAAATCTGGTATCTGGTAAGCCTGGACTACATCCGAACAATAGTTTTTCTCATATTACTGCGAGGCATCAAACAACTGACGATGGTCGCAAAGAGGATAATTGATGGACAATGACAATGGTTAAGAGTTTGCGTTTTGGTCTTCTTCGCATGTAAAACAACACCTTCTGCATGTTAGGCTCTATGCGAACAATACGTACCTGAAATCTCATCAAAGTGTCTATCGTAATTCTCAGCTTTGCGCTTTCTTGAAGTAACTCGAGCTCTTCCAGAGAAGAATTATTTCCATCTGGACTTATTTCGGTCAAGCCGAGGACACTTTTGTTGATCAAGCGGGTACGCAACTTGCCAAACTCAAATTCTAGAGCATGCAGCTTTATCTTTGTGGCGGTGCAGCGCGAGCATCCAGTCTCAACGTGGCCTTGAACAACCTCCCCTGAAAATGCGAGGGAACCATCAAGTTTCTGTAGCTGTTTTTGACGCTCTTTTGCAGTAATTCCCGGCAGACTCTTCCGTCGTAGCGGACGTCTTCCAGACATAGAGCGCGAGTAAATGCCCACTAGAACCACGATAGAAGCGCTACAAGATGAACGCTACAGTTTGGGTATGATCCCGAGGTCTTGCGCAATAGGAGGGTGCATCGTAGTCACGAAAATGCCAGAGGCATTCCATGCTTCTGTCTTTCTATGGTCATACTGCAACGACTAAAGAGCCAAGCAACGGGATATAGCGTTCCTGATGCAAAACTGTTTTTGGCCCAGGCAAGCTCTCTTGTCTGCAATTCATACCAGCCCATAGTCGTAATGCATAAACAGGGCCTCTTCTCTACGCATACTGTAGAATCATTGGATGGTCAGCTCCGGCACAGTTCACCGGAGTGCCTTTCTGCTGTTGCGTAGGCTAAGAACTGCAGCTCGTATCCAGGTGGAACTCCTTGTCCATTAGCATGCGCAGGGTTTTGATCATATTCGTAGGCCAATCGTCGGGTTCCAGGCATCCTCTGGACACTTTTAGATATGTTCCAGCGAGGTAGGCCCTAAAAAACACATTTTCAAGCCAAGATGCACTGACTTACCTTCCGATTTGTCGCACTACCTGTATGCACGCGTTGGATTTTGCGATAGGACGTCACTGCCATTTAGTCCGGTATGAGCTGTATTCGCCAAGGCACTGCATACCACACACACCAAAAAGGCAAAGAGTGCGAACAAAATCGACCTTCAAAAGTCTATCATTTGCCCCGGCTGTTCGAGACAGACAACCCTCGTCAATATGTTAAGGCACGATCAATGACAGGAAAGGGATCTTCTCCCGCCTCGATGCGCTTAATATTGTCAGCAATGTATCTGGCTGATGTTTCTGCATTGGTGCAACCCGAAACATGTGGAGTCACAATCACTTTCTTGTGCGACCAAAGCGGCGAGTCTGGAGGAAGCGGCTCTTGTGCAAATGTATCTAACACTGCCGCCCTGAGATGGCCACTATTAAGTGCGTCGATAAGGGCAGGGTCATTTACGGTCCTGCCCCGCCCCATATTGATGAGAATCGCCCCCCGTGGTAATTTGCGGAAGCGGCTCGCATTAAGCAAGTTCTCCGTCTGTACTGTCAGAGGCAATACATTGATAAGAGCGTAAACTTCCGAGAGAAAGTCATCCAGTTCAGGTTCAACAAACGTATCTACTCCGTTGATGTCCTTCTTCGAACGGCTCCAACCCCGCACCCGATAGCCCATGGCCAGAAGGGTATTGCAAACAGTAGAACCGACATTCCCTAGTCCCAATACCCCTACGACAAAATCCTTGCGCCGCGTATAACGAAGCGGGCGCCAGACCTTTTCATATTGATTGCTCATATACTTATTGAAACCAAAGTGTAGGTGCAGAACCCAGTGCAACGCATATGCGCTCATGTCTTGAGCTACTTCTGGGTCCACGAGGCGAACAATAGGAATATGAGAGGGTAGTGCGTCCAAAGGCATCATTTGATCAGCACCAGCTCCCAACAGAAGCACTGCGCGCAGATGCGGCAGCATCGCCAGTTCATCGCCGCGCAGAGTCCAGCTTATTACGTATTCGATCTCTTCCTGCCAGCTAGTTCTAGAAAAGCTGTCTCTGATAGACTCGTCCTGGTTTCTATGGACTGTCTCAAACTGATGCAGAGGGAGGCGAGCCTCTAGTTCATGCAGCCACTCCTCATTACCTGCGGAATCACGGATATATTCGAGCAAGATTTTGCCGTTCATGGTGCACCGCAGCACATTGAGTATCCCAACAGAGCCAACGGTCCAACTTCACCACATGTAATACCAAAGGTAAGTGGCGTCAGAGGGGATATTCGAGAATCCCTCGAGCTCAGACCTTACCAGAATCAGAAGCAATGTGCATGTCGCGAAAGTGTAATGACTTGGTGTATCTGAAGCACTACAGTCAGGAGATCTCCAATCTAAACTTTGCAACGAAACAGTGAAGTACCACAGAAACGCCCAGCTGACAGTACGACGTTACAGCGTCGCTGATGAAGATAGAGCCACCCCACGAAAGCCTTGAACCGGGCCATTCCTATGCAAGACTAGTGTCTATTGGACATTTGGCCTCAGATGAGGTCAAACTTCGCGGAGATATGAAAGGACCAAGGAGACGTCCACGTTCGCTGCTCTTCGTGTCTACTTGAAGGTCTTTGAGTACTCTATTTTGGCAGAATGGAGCTGTAGAAAGACTCAGCGTATTTCTTGCTAGGTCAGAGTTTTAGTGTAACGAAGTACGCTACCCTTTGTTTCGGTATCATAGAAGGGATGAGGTACATTACACGTACAACAACTGGTACGTTCATGAAACGTATTGTACAATTTGCATATTTTATCGATGGTCAGTTGGCGTCGTATGAGGCAAGAGTTGACTTCATATGAGGCAAAACTCAATGTCCAGTAGACACTAGCTGGTCAACAATAGTGTCTGTTCGACATTTGGCCTCATACAGTATGTATGAAGCTAATTTTGAAATATAAATATAAAATCATTCCGGCTTTTTTTTAACTTCTTGCCAGAGCGACGTCCCATAGTGTCGACAGTTCGGGCAAGGTAGAGCTGTCCCAACTTCATTGGCAGTAGAAGCAAGAATCCCAGTGAATATGATCACGAGTCCCCACGTTTCCAAAAGTATGACACCCACCTACGCCCCCCTCGCATTGTCGGATCGCGAGTTCGTACTCGCGCTCGCGATATAACCTCCGACCCCATGGGATAATCAATACAAGCTGCCGAATGGATGACCAAGAGAGTGACAGGAACCGTCCAAGATGCCAACAAGTCCAAGGTCATGGGCACAAATGTTACCGGTGTCCATATCAGCTGCAAGCGTTTCCACAATCTTGAAATCATGCTAATAGGACTGGCGAATGTGACGGCTGGAGATTGTCGTGAAAATGACACTGACACCGGTACCTGAATTGCTCCTTTGGGTCCTGAGCGATTGAGAAATTAGTTCAACAATTTAGGACTGGATGCTGAAGTTGCTCTCACCCCACTTGTGAATGGAAAGAAACGCTGAATCACAAAGAGAACAAATATATAGATATATCTAACGCACTCCTTGAGGTCAATCATAGGGTTTGGGCTTATGCCGAGACTACACTGGAAAATAACGGCTTTGCTTGCGCGAGACTTTTGAAAGCAGCTAGTTAGTTCGACTTAGCTGTGTCTGTGCGTTCCGAGTTGTCGTCAGTTTTCATCTTCTACTGACACTTTTGGATCGTCAAGTAGCATGATCAGAACTACATGCTTGTGAGGAGGAGTAAGGAGCCGGATGATGGATTTGTCGATACAGAAACCAATTTGATATCTCATAGCTTCTTGGAGTGCTAGTTTTGCTCAAGAGATGGTTGTCCAAGAAATTCCACATACTATGGAGAAGCAACACGGGCAAAACATACTTACGGTTTACCCTTTTTGGGGACGTTATGTACTGCAACAGTTTCGAGCAGCTCTGCACACGGACAACATTCAGCAGAACAGAACATAATACTGAGAGCATGAATCATAGACAAGACCTAGTCCTGCGCTTCATAGCTGCAACTAATCACCATTCCGATACATCAGCCGAATTATCTCAGCGGACATGAGCCGATGGAAATATGGCAAAACAGTTTCGGCTCGCATGATTCTAGATTGTTGTGGGGACTCCACAATTTGTTTCATTGGACCGAAAGCCCAGAAGTAGATGTCAGATCAAGTCAGCTTGTTTTGTCATCAATGGCATCACAATTCACCTCCAGCTCAATATAATAGCCGATCGAAACGCTCACCAAAACGCCGAGAAAAGCTACAGACATGGTACGGCAGTGCATTTGACTGGTTGGGTTGGGGTTTCATAGTGATAGATCTGTTTATGCGGATTCCAGACCTTGCAGCGGGGAGGGCGGCGAAAGAACTTCTAGACGATAGTGTCAGGTGTATAAGTGCTGTGCGGAAATCCATGGCAGGGTGCTCTATTGACTACCCTTGAGCACTTCAATTAGCTCGAAACCTTCCTCAA
>JAUKWC010041333.1:0-12296 GCA_032356245.1 Endocladia muricata | reverse complement strand
GTCATTCGAATTCGATGGGGGTGACGATGGACAATCCTGAAATCGCACCGTCGGGCGACATCGCTCGCTGGACGCGCCGGGGTGCTTTGATCGCCGGCGCGTCATTTTTGGTGCCCGGGGTGGGAGCAGCCCAAGAGGGTGACCTGACGCCCTGCCTTCTTCCGATACTCGACCGGATCGATCGTGGAGCCATCCCCAGCGGGACTACTATCGCCCTGCAAGGGTTCCGGTTTCCGGGGGATGGTGGCGACTTCACGGGCATCGTGACGCCTGTCCGCGACCCCTCGCACCCTCTTGGTGGGCGCATTCGGCCAACCGGTCCGGTTTCCCCTCATGCTTTCGGGGCGTCTGGTGATGGCAATCGGGATGATACCGCCGCGTTGAAGCAATGGGTGGCCTGGGGGCGATACGGCCCGCTGATCTGTCGCGGGGGCTCTTTCGTTGCCCGGGATACGCTGGAATTTCCGGCGGGAGCCCGTTTTTTCCAGAGCGGTGGCGTCTTCTTGCAACGGCGCATCAACATGCCTCTGTTTTCGGTAGGGTCCGATACGGTGCTCTCCGGCATCGTCGCTACAGGCTATGGAACCGATCTGTCCCTGACCCGGGGAATGAACGGTGACGCGATCGGCATCGACCTGCGCGACGGGAGCGAACGGGTCCGGCTGGGTCTGGCGCGGCTCGAAGGCTTCGGACGGTACGGGGTGCGGATCATGGGGCGTATCAGTGACGTGACCTTCGAACCCGGCTCCGTCATCATCGGGACCGATCCGGTTCCGGACCGCCCTATAGAATATCTCGAAAACAGCGCCCTGCAGCAGACGACGACCTCCGATCCGGACAGTCCTTTCTCGCCGGAACTGTTCGGGCGCCAGGCTTGTGTCTTCATTGCGGGAGAGGCACGGAACATCGATCTGGGGAACCTGCAAACCCTGCGGAGCGGTCAGGGCGTGATTACCAGTGGAACGCCTGCCCGGCTGAAGGGAACGATCAATGCCACCGCGCACCGCCAGCATGGCCTCTACCTCCAAAGCGCCCGCGGGCACGACCTGACGGTCATCGCGCAGGATTGCGGGGGCCACGGGGCCAAACTGCAATCCACGCGCGGCACGGTCATCGACGCGCCGAGCCGCTTGCGGATCATCGCTCGCAACTGCGGTCAGAATGCGCTTTCGATCGTATCGCGGTCCAGTCAACCCGATGACTATGGACAGGAACAGCGCCTGCGTCCGGGCAATGTCACCATCGACGTGGAAGCGACCGGATGCGGACAGGGAGGGCTGAACCTCGACGGGGCGGCAGGCATCACCGGACGGGTGACGTGCAGGCGCTCCGGTCGAGACGGCGTCATGGTCCGGGATGCCGATGGCATCGACCTGTCATTGACCATCGAGGCTCCGGCTCGCTATGGCGTTTTCATCCCTGCTCCGAAGACGAAGGCGGGCGAGCCACCCGCCGTTTCACGCGGGATTGTCCTGCGGGGTACGGTATCAGGGGCCGAAAAACCGGTTCGGGTCGATCATGCGCCGCAGGCTATGTCAGGAACCGTGGTCGAGAACAACCGGGATACCAGAGCCTGCTGCTTCCGCAGCCGCCTCGCCGCTGTGCGGGATGGACAGGTGGAGACACTGTACCACGACATCGACCTGACGCTCTCCCCCGACGGGGCTGCGCCACAATCGCAGCCATAGACGGGACCAGCTTTACATGGCGAGAACTACGTTCAGGCGCAATCTGACGCGCGTTCTGACGAGCAGCGTCGCGTCCCAGGCCATTGCCGTGCTTGCCCTGCCGATCATCGCCCGCTTGATCGATCCTTCGGAGTTCGGTGTGTTCGGTATGGTGGCCGCGGTGGTTGGAATTTCGGCATCGTTCTTCACATGGCAATTCGACAAGTTCATTCCGCTGAGCCGTCACCGGGATCTGGCGTTGCAACTGTTCGTGGTGGGATTCGGGTTCACGATTCTCTGGGCGCTGGTGTCCTTCTTCGGCATCTGGTTGCTGGAGGACCGTCTGCTCGCGTGGATCGAAGCACCCAATGCCATCGCGATCCTGTATCTGGTTCCTCTGGCGATGTTCGCGCGGGGGGTCCAGCGGCTGCTGCATTTTTCTCATGTCTGGCGCGGGAACCTTACATCGGTCGGTCTTTCCCGCATCGTGCAGGCGCTGTCGGACATGGCGATCTCGGTCGCGCTCGTCTATATCGGGCTCGGAGCCTTGGCCCTGACCATCGGCCTGACCCTGTCCCTGATCCTCAGCCTCGTACCGATGGCCCTTGCCGCCCGCGATCTGGGGAGCGGTCTGAACCGGGTAACATGGCCGCGCCTGAGGCAGGCATATCGTCTGCGGATCAATGACGCGAGTCTGGCGAGCGGCATCCTCGTCACCAACAGCCTCAGCGCCAATGTCGCTATCCTGATGTTCGGCCTGTTCTTCTCGGCGGCGGAACTGGGGGTGTTCGCGCTGGTACGCCGTGCTGCGCTGATGCCGCTCGGGATCGTCAGCTTCTCGATGTCGCTCAGCTTCTGGTCGCAGATCAGCGATCTGTGCAAGAACCGCGCATTCGGCAAGGCAAAGGCCTTCTACTTCCGCATCCTGCGGTATTTCGCCCTCGGCTCGGTGGTCTTCGCGGCTCTCGTGTATGTCGGATCGCTTTTTGCCACGGAGATCCTCGGCGAGGACTGGGCCGGAGCCGATCAGGTGTTGCTGGCCCTCATTCCCATGCTGGTCGGAACGCTGCTGTTCGGATCGACCAACCATCTGGTTTCCCTTGGATACCAGAAGCTCCAGATATTCGCCGACGGATTGCGGTTGCTGGGAACGGCAGGGTTCATCTTCGCGGCGAAGACGGCGGAGGTCGATTTCATCACCTGTGTCTGGGGTGTCTCGCTCATCAACCTTGCCAGTTATGTTGTCCTCTTCCTCATGCACCTGCGGGCCTACCGGCTGGTCGAAGCGACGATAGCTCGGGATGCGACCGGATCGGGCTAAGGACGATCCCGCCCCCGAGACGGTCCGTCTCGGGGGCGGGATCGTCAGTGCCCATAGCTCTGGAATGCCCAGGGGCGGCGGGGCATCAGAACTCGATGGCAAGACCCGCCCCGGCCCCGAAGCCACCTTCGGAGGTGCCGCCGAGGCTGGCGCGACCGACGACCTGCTCCGTGAAGCGGATATTGCCGCCCGCCGCGTAGCCGGTTTCACCCTCGAACGTTCCGATCGCGAAGCCGAGAGAGAACCGCTTCCCGGCGCTCAGTTGCGGGATGTTCGACATGGCGGTCGCGAGCGCGACCCCGGCGGTGTTGCCATCGATATCCTCTTCGAACCCGGAGAGGCGGCGCGACAGTGCCCCGCCGTCGCCCGCGAGATTGCCGCTGGCATCGGAGGTGACGACCTGCGTAGGGCCGGACTGGGCTGCGCGGCTGGCTGCCGAGTTGATGCCCGCGAAGGTGTAGGTGCTGCTCGTGCTGCCGACCGCGACCTGATTGGCACGGGAGGTCGTGACACCGTTGCCGATGGCGACCGCCCCGGCCTGCCGGGCCTCCGCTGCCTGACCGACCGCGATGGTCCCCTGTGCCGTGGCGACCGAATCCGCGCCGATGGCGACTGCGTTCCGCGAGTTGGCCCCCACCAACGAGTTGGCCCCCAATGCCGTGGACCCGTCGGAGAGGACCGTCGCTCCCATGCCGATGGCGGTATCGCCCGGTCCGACGGCCAGAGCGTTCTGACCGAAGGCCGTGGCCATCGGTGCAGCCATGCCCATGGCCTGCGTCGCCAGATCACCGTCGCTGTCCGACGTCACGAAGAACAGTGTTCCGCTCTGCGCCGCAAGGCTTGCGGCGGAGGTGATGCCCGGTGCGGAGATGGTTTCCGAGACCCGGCCCAGCTTGATCTGGTTGGCGGCATTGGTGGTGGCCCCGATACCGATGGCGGTGGAATTGGCATTGGACGAGCTGGCCCCGGCCCCGAAGGCCGTGGAGCCGGACCCGAGTGCCTGTGCGCCCTGACCCAGCGCCGTTGAATTGACACCGGAGCCGCGCGCATTCTGGCCTACTGCCGTCGCGCCCGTGTTCAATGCGCGGGCGTTCTGGCCCAGCGAGGTCGAGCGCAGCCCCGTCGCCTGCGTCGTCGCGCCGATGGCGGTGGACTGGTCCCCGCTGGCTGTCGCCGTGCGACCGATGGCGTTCGAGACATTACCCGAAGCGACGGCAAGCACGCCGATGGCCGAGCTGTTCGATCCGCTGGCATCGGCATCCGCCGAGATCGCGACCGAGTTACCGCCTCCTGCCGATGCGCGCAGGCCGATGGCCGTACCCTGGAAACCCCCTACCGTCGCGAGAGCGCCGATGGCACTCGCGCCGGGGCGAGCGGCATTCGAACCCCCGCCGATGGCGGTGGTGTTTGCTTCGGCATTCGTCCCGTTACCCGCGGAGGCATCCACCCCGATGGCGACCGAGTTTAGCCCCGTCGCTTGTGCACCGAGCGAATCGCCATCCGCGCCGTCACCACCGATGGCGATGGCGCCAGCCGCCGTCGCATCGGTTCGGACCCCGATGGCGATGGCATCGACATCGGTTGTGCCATTGCCCGAATCCGCTCCTGAACCGATAGCAATACCCCGCGCGGCAAGGACGTCTGCATCCCGACCAAGCGCAGTGGCATCCGCTGCATTCGCATTCGCGAAGCTACCGATGGCTGTGGCGCGCGCACTGTTGGAGAAGGACGATTGGCCGATGGCCGTCGCCTCAATGGCGGTGGCATCGGCGAAAGCCCCGACCGTCGTCGTATCCGTCGCCGACGCAACAGCCGAGCGACCGATGGCGACCGTATCATCGGCAGTGGCCTGCGACAGCCAGCCGACAGCCACCGCATCGCCGGTGGTGGCATCGGAATCCGCCCCGATGGCGACGGCCCCGGTGACGGAGGCAACCGCATCACCACCGATGGCGATGGCTTCCTGCGCCGTGGCCTGCGCGCCAAGCGTATCGGCGTCACTGCCGTCACCACCGATGGCGATGGCGTCCTGGGCAAGGGCGTCAGAGAAGGCGCCGATGGCGATGGCATCGTCGCTGATATTGGCATCCGCGCCATTACCGATGGCGATGGAATTCACCGTCAGCGCATCGGCATCGCGGCCCAGCGAGGTCGCACCCTCGGCATTGGCATTGGCAAAGGCTCCAACGGCTGTGGTATTCGCAACACCGGTGCTGGTTGTCGCCGACCGACCGATGGCAGTGGCGTCAGCGCCCCGTGCCTGTGCGGCGTATCCGAAGGCCGACGCATCTACCCCCGTGGCGTCGGACTGGCCGCCAACCGAAACGGTCTGGCTGGCCGAGGCCCCTGCACTATCACCTATGGCGACGGCATCATTGCCGGTCGCATCGGCACTGAAGCCGATGGCGACGGCGTCGGTCGTGCTGGCGATCGTGTTCTCGCCGATGGCGATGCTGTCAGTCCCTGAGGCAGAGGCAGACTCGCCGATGGCGATGGCGGAGCCGCCCGCCGAACTGGCAAAGCGGCCCAAGGCGATGGATTCGGTCCCGCTCCCTTGCGCGTCTGCCCCGATGGAAATCGCACCGATAGCGCCGACATCGGCGCTGTGACCGACCGCGATAGAATCGACGAAGTCCGCGACCGCCGTATTGCCGAGCGCGGTCGATTGGGCCGCCGATGCAAGGGACGCCTCCCCGAGGCTGACCGATTCGACGCCGGTCGCCCTGGCGTTGTAACCAACCGCGGTGGCGTCGTTCGCCGTCGCGTTGGAAATGCGTCCAAAGGCGGATGCACGTGTCGCGGTTCCCGTATTCGAGGACGTTCCGACGGCGGTGCTGAAGCTGCCATCGGCATTGGAACCCGAACCACATTCCAGCGTCGTCGATCCGCCGCCACCCGCCACGCAGCCCGGTCCCGCCCCGAATTGTGGCGGGAGGGGCGACATCATCATGCTGGACGCGGCAAGATTTCCGCTGGAATCGACCGTGATGAACTGGGTCGAGCCGCTCTGCGCCGATGTGCTGGCGATGGAGGTGACGCCCGGCAAGCGGTAGGTTTCCGAAACCCGGCCCAGGACGATCTGGTTGGCGGCATTGGTGGTGGCCCCGATACCGATGGCGGTGGAATTGGCATTGGACGAGCTGGCCCCGGCCCCGAAGGCCGTGGAGCCGGACCCGAGTGCCTGTGCGCCCTGACCCAGCGCCGTTGAATTGACACCGGAGCCGCGCGCATTCTGGCCTACTGCCGTCGCGCCCGTGTTCAATGCGCGGGCGTTCTGGCCCAGCGAGGTCGAGCGCAGCCCCGTCGCCTGCGTCGTCGCGCCGATGGCGGTGGACTGGTCCCCGCTGGCCGTGGCGGTGCGCCCGATGGCGTTCGAGACACTGCCTGAGGCCACCGACAGCACGCCGATGGCCGAGCTGTTCGCACCACTGGCATCGGCATCCGCCGAAATCGCGACCGAGTTGCCGCCTCCCGCGGAAGACCGCAGGCCGATGGCCGTACCCTGGAAGCCATCCGTCGTTGCAAGCGCACCGATGGCGCTCGCGCCGGTTCGACTGGCAGTGGAGCCACCGCCAATGGCCGTGGTGTTGGCAAGAGCTGCCGCGCCGTCACCCGCCGAGGCATCCACTCCGATGGCGACCGCGTTCAGACCCGTCGCCTGCGCGCCCAGTGAACCCGAGTCAGCCCCGTCACCACCGATGGCTATGGCACCGGCGGCGCTCACATCGGCATTGTTGCCGATGACGATTCCCTGGGTTGCCGCTGATGAGGCGTCGGCGTTGTAACCGACCGCGACAGCACTGGATGCAACCGCGTCGGCGAAGGCACCGAGTGCAGTGCTGTTGGATTGCGTCGCTCGCGCGGAGCGACCGAAGGCGGTGGTGTTGGTGCCCGTCGCTTGTGAAGCGTAGCCGATTGCGGTGGCGTTGGTCATCGTCGCGTCCGAGAACCCGCCGATCGAGGCACTCTGGTTTCCGGAGGCTCTTGCGTTGTCGCCGATGGCAATGCCGTCGGTCCCGCTGGCCACGACATTCTCTCCGATACCGACCGCATCGCTCCCTGCGACCACCGTGCCTTCGCCGATGGCAATGGCCGACCCGCCGGTTGCCGAGGTATTCCGGCCGAAGGCGATCGATTCAGCCCCACCGGCATTCGTATTGTCCCCAAACGCGATTGCGCCCGCACCGCCGACATCGGCACCCTGACCGATCGCGATGCTGTCGATTTGATCGGCCAGAGAGTCTTGGCCGATGGCAATGGCATCGGCTGCCGTGGCATCCGCATCATGGCCGAGAGAGGTGGAATTGGTTCCCGTGGCATTCGAAAGACGGCCAACGGCGGTCGTTCGGTCCGCCGTCGCGGTCGCCGCGTTGCCGACGGCAGTAGCAAAGGCGCCCGAAGCAGAGGAATTGACACCGCATTCGGTGCTGCTCGACCCGATACCGTTACAGGGGGCTGTCGCGTCGGCATGGGCTTTCGGCACCGCGCCGAAGGTCGCCACCGAAAGTGTCAGGGCCACCGTGCTCGCCGCCGCGAGCAATCTGGTACGACCCGCATTATTCACGCAGGTATCGAATGAAAACTGGAACATCGTCCCCTCCAAAGTACACAAAATACACTGGGGTCGATGGCGCAGGGCCTGTACTGGCATGAAATGCAGTCGAGATGAGGCGACAATCTCCCGACCACTACACGACGGGACACTTTCGATATCTAATGACCTCACCCGATCACGTTTCACTCCAGAGAACACGTTTACAAGCGGTCGCGACATCGAACCGCGTCCGAATAATTCACCCATAAGAAAATTATTGCAAGATAAAACAACCATAAGGGTACTAGGCATAGTTTGGTCCAGCTCTGGAGAATGCAAGCTGCATGGCAAAGCCCGCCGGTCGGACGGTAAAGGCCGTGCGGCGAGGCATCGTTCATGTTTTTCGCATATCGGAGGTGTTTATGGTGCTTTGATTGCGATACAGGATAAGATGGAACCTCGTGCAATCTCCGGCATCCCGCCGGAAGCGCATCGCAAACGAACGTATAAGACACATGCTCATCGGATATGCTCGCGTCTCGAAAGCCGACGGTTCGCAGAATGTCGATCTCCAGCGCGATGCCTTGATCGAAGCAGGTGTCAGCGATGATGGCATCTACGAGGATCAGGCCTCGGGCAAGCGCGACACTCGCCCCGGCCTCGACGCCTGCCTCAAGGCGCTTCGCAAGGGCGACGTCCTTGTCGTCTGGAAGCTCGACAGGCTCGGGCGCGATTTGCGCCATCTCGTCAATGTCGTGAAAGACCTGACCGACCGCGAGATCGGCTTGCGTGTCCTTACCGGTCAGGGTGCTCAGATCGACACCACCACTGCGGCAGGGCGGCTGGTCTTCGGCATCTTCGCTGCGCTTGCCGAGTTCGAGCGCGAGCTGATCCGCGAGCGCACCATCGCCGGCCTCGCCGCCGCCCGCGCCCGTGGTCGCAAGGGTGGTCGAAAGTTCGCGCTTACCAAGGCACAGGTCCGCCTCGCCCAGGCCGCAATGGCAAATCGTGACACTTCCGTCGCTGACCTCGCTGCCGAACTCGGCATCAAGCCTGTCACCCTTTACCGCTATGTCGGACCCAAGGGTGAATTACGCGAAAACGGAAAGCGCGTCCTCAAAGCTTAGGGTGTCATTTAGCACTGAGCCGGAGCAGACCCCTGATCTGGACCATCACTTTCCAGACACGGGATGCCGCCGAAAAAGCCATCGGGCACCTGCATCGACGGATGCTACAATCAAGAAGACGACATTCAGCGCTCGGCTACGAAGCACCGATCATGTTTGAGGTAAACGGAAACTGAAAAGGGAAACTGTCCCTCCACTTTCGCAGGACAAGACCATGGGTTCATTGACCGCTGATGATGATCGTTACCTCGTCCTGATACCGCCCGGCGCGCAGGTTCTGGCTCTGCTCCGGCGTCACGGAGAAAGTCAGCGCCCGGACCTGCCCGTCTTTGACGGTTGCTTGGTCCCCGGTGGAAGATGTCACCGAATCCTTCCCATCGATGAACAGTTTATAAGGAATAGCGTAGCTGTCGTCGGCGGTATGGACTATTTTCCATTTCTTTTCTGATGTAACTTCAAGCGTGTAGGGTTCGTTCGACGTGGCTTTCAAGTTGAGGCGCGGATCGATGTCGCTCCGTTTCTTCCCTTTCTCGAAGTTTCCGAGATCGACCTCGGAACCGGACAAGCCCATGCCGGTGAGGGAAAGCGTCATGATCTTATCGACGTCGAGCTGGAGGGTGTAATCGATCATATCGATAGGGCTGCCACCCGTAGATGCATCGTATAGCTGGATACGAACTGTGGGATCGGAATAGGAGCCGCCCCTCGGAATACCGTTGTCGTCCAGACCGACATCGACCCTGAAGACGACCCCGTTCTCACTGGCATTCACCGTCCTGCGCGTGTTGTCGCTCGTGCCTGTGTTGAGAGAGGTCAGGGTCGCCGGAATGGTGATGCCTCCCTGTTGCAGATCGACGATCTTGTCGTACTCGACATAGAGAAGGTCACAATTATCCGGTTTGTTGAAGGCAACTGTGAACTCTTCCGAGAAATTGCCGGAATAAGGATTTTTCACACTCCCTGCCGTTCCGGCCAGATAGACAGGAACCGAGGTTGCCTTGAACACGCAGGGATCGGCAGCGCGTGCGGTCGAGACAGCACCTGAAGCCGCCAGCATCGTCGCTGCAAGGATGAAAACGCGGATCGTCATGGTCGTCTCCTTCGTCATTCCACTGTTACTTCGCCGACGCGCACGAGGCCGAGAGCACCGACCGGCGCTTCCACCTCGACGGAGCCACCGCCACTCATCTCTATGCGGTATAGTCCCGGCTTTGCTCCGAGGAGGGCGAACCGCCCGCTGCGGTTGGTGAAGACCTGAAGCGGGCTGAAATCGGGATCGTCCAGATTGCGCGCGATCCCTGTGGCCAAGCTGACCGGGTCGCCGAATTCGTCCACGAGATTGCCGGTCAGCGTGACCTGGGCATCCGAGCCGATTTCGATGTAATACCCGGCCTTGTAGGGCGGTTCTATCTCGACCAACCCGGCCCCCAGATCGTATCCGATGGGCAGTTCCTCGACATCCGTGCCCACGCGGGCGGGGCGGAAAGCCCCGTAGCCGGAGGTGAGCGCCGGACCGAATGCACCCGATTGCGCCTCGAAATCCGCGCCCCGGCGTCCGAGTGTGACGATATTGTCCTCGAGTGTGTCATGCGCTTTCGCGATGACGAAGGTGCCGCTGACCGGGCGTCCGATTGCCACATGACCATCCGCAAAAGCGATGCCCGTGCCGATATTGAATGAGGTCGTCCCCGCCCGGTCGCCGGTATCGGGGTTGTAATCCTCGCGGTGGCTCGCGCTGGCGATGAAGCGGTTCGCGGTATAGGAGGCCGAGGCCGTCACGCCCAGATCCTCGTCGTCCTCGGCGCGGTCCGTGCTGACCCCGACCGAATAGCCCCCGACCCCCCGCCGTCCGTTGCCGTGGCGAAAGCTGCCGCCGAAGCGGTTGTCGGCGCTGTCGTAGAAGGTGGCGGCGCTGGTGTTCTCGCCGAGCCGTATCCCCACCCGCACGCCGAAACTCAAGCCGTCATCATCGTCGTCGTCATCAAGCACATAGGCCCCGCGCAGGTTCCAGGTATAGCGGTCCCCCAGCCGCCCCCCGAGGGAGGCGGAAAATTCATAGCGGTCGGAATCGAGGCTGTCGGCGGCCTTGCCGTAGAAGGCCCCGAAGCCGAGGCGCGTATTGCTCGCGATCGGCTGCGAATAAGTCGCCGACGCATCGAAGACATACTCGGTATCCGATCCGGTCAGGGAGAACGGGTCGCCATCGTTGAACCCGTCGCTGCGCGCGCCAAGGGTCGCGGAAATCGTGCCCGCGCGAAAACCGCCCAGGGGATCGCGCAGGATGTCCTCTTCCGTGCGGGGCGTGTCGTCGAACACGTAGCTCCATTGCAGTTCCCCGGCCACGCCGGTTTCGCCATCGTCGGTATAGCTGCCCGCCACGTTGAAACCGAAGGCCCCGGCCCGCGTGACCGTGGCCGCAGAAGCCCCGGCAGTCCCGGATTCCGCAGTCAGCCGGGTGGCCGCGCCCACGGTGATCTCGTCGGTCAGGCCGTAATCGATCTGGGCGGAGACGGCAGGGCGGCCAAAATCGTATTCCGGCTCGTTCGTCCCGGAATCGCTGACGACCCCGAGGGCGGCGGAATAGAGCTTTTCGCCCTTGCCCAGCAGGCGGGCATCGAAGAACTGGTCGAAGGAGGCGATCTCCCGGCGACCCAGAGCGTCCTCGACCACCACGCTGATGGCATTGCCTCCGCCCGCCAGCGGAATGTCGTTCAGGTCGTAGACCCCCGGTTCCAGCCGCACGCGGCGCTCCAGAATGCCGTTGGTGTAGATCTCCACCGTCGAGGTGCGCTCGATCTCGAAGCTGGTGCGGCCCCGCGGGCGCAGGTTGTCGAAGGGGCGCAATTGCCCGGTATTCTCGATGGCGACGCCCAGTATCTCGCTGCCATCCACGAGGCCGCCGAAGGGCGTGCGGTAATCCCCCGCGATCAGGCGATTGCCGCTGTCGGGGCGGTCATGCACGAGCCGGGTGAAATCGCGGTAGACGGTCTCGTCGTCCTCGTCATAGCGCCCGCCAGCCTCCAGCACGGTGTCGAAGGCGCGCACGGCCCCCTCGATGGCGATATCGTCCAGCTCGAAGCCGTCACCATCCGAGCCACCGTTCAGGTCGCCATTCTCGTATTGCACCCCGCCGAAGAAATTGACGAAGCCCGAGACCCGCGCCGGTTCGATGTAATTCTCCGAGCGCACCCGGTTTTCGGCCAGGGACAACGACTTGTCCGCCAGCGCCCCGCGCGAGGGCGCGAAGGTCAGCGACAGGGAGCCGGGATCATAGGTGAGCGCGGCCCCCGCCGCCTCGAAGGCGTCCAGCGATACCCGCCCGTCCGCATCGGCGGCGGCGACGATGGCGGTGGCCGTCTCCGCATTGATCCTGTCCCCCAACAGCCCGGTAACCCCCGCCGCATTCACCGACAGCGCATCATCCGCCCCGATCCGCAGGGACGCATCCCCGATCTGGCGACCGTCCTGAACGAGCGGCATCACCAGATCAAGCTCGCGGCCCGTGGGATTCAGGGTCTGGGCAAAGGCCGCCGTGCACAGCGCCGAAAACGCCCCGGCACAGAACAGATGCCACAAGGGCGATCTTTTGCGGGAACGGGAAGCCATGGGCATCGCAGTCCTGACTGGCTGCACCACCGGACGAACCG
>JAUKWC010041322.1:0-12299 GCA_032356245.1 Endocladia muricata | reverse complement strand
GTCGAAAAGCCAAAGAAGACAAAGACAAAGCTATTATGTCAGGTCTGAAAAAATTATCCGAAGAAGAGCGCCTAGCCTTAGGAATCTAATATATTATGTCTAAAAAATATAAATTGAAGTATAAACTCAGTCTATCGGCTCGTGCCATATATCGGCAAAAAACCGACATCGACTTGTTCTCTTCTGAGCTAACAGCTGCAGAAGTTATTAAATTTGCAGAGATATGTCATAAGGATTTATATAAAGTTCAAAGAGAAAAAGCCTCAGACGACTTTCTGACTGTCTACTTCTGTAGAGACGTGGCCTTCGGTGACAAAGTTCCGATAAATCCAAAATCATTAAATCATTCAGTTTATACAATGCCTAATGTTGAAAAACCCGAGACTTTAGAGTGGATGCTTACAACTATTTTAGTTCCGGCTGTCGAAAAAGATATTTTACTCAGCACTGAAGACTCTTGTTTTTCGACGGGGATAAATCCTATAGAAATTCCAAATACTTTGTCAGTGTGCGTTGTGCCTGGCGGTGTAAAAAGCTTACAAGATTCTGACGTTAAGCTTTTATTTAATGCTGGAGTTGTCCGTGAAAATGCTTTAATTCTTAGTGCAGATGGACTAATAAATCTGGCGGCTGCGATAGAAGAATCTATCGCGTATTTAGCTAAAGATTTTGATTGGAAAGCACATACCCGTAAGCGCGCCAAAGCCAGAAGAGAAGCAAAAGCCGCAGCCGATGAAGCTAGAAAGCAGGCTGCTTTAAAGGCTGCTAAGGAATTAGCCAGACGTGAAGCCGAGCGGAAGCGTAAAGAAAAAGAAGAACGTGAAGCCAGAAAAGAAGCTGCTCGTTTAGAGCTTATCCGCCTCAAAGAACAAGAGGCAAAAAGAATAAAGGATGCAGAAGACAAAGCCCGAAGAGTCGAACAGACACGAAGGCTTAATATGCAGACATTTATTAAAAAAGCAATTGCCAACAATGTTCTGCATTCTAAGAAAGCCGCCGAAAGAATTCAAGAGAAAATCGATAAACTCCATGCAGATGCTTATGTTGAACAACGTAAACTAGCTAATTTTACTCTACAGGAAAATAAAGAAGAAGCTGTTAAGGGGTTCATGCGAGACTATGATAGAATTAAGTCTTCCTCTAAGGTCCAAAATATAGAAATTAAAAACCAAACTCTGACAATTGTGACAAATCCTATCACGGCTTTGGATAGGAAAAAAGGACGTCGACATAATCTTGGTCGTCTGCAAATTAAATTGAACTTTGGTGGCGAGCTATTCATTTTTGCTAGAAGTTTAGACTACAACACCGCCTTGCCTCATACCCGACCTGGTAGCTATGGTGATACCAGAACCACTAATATTTGTGCAGGTAACACTACCAGAGAATTTGCAGGCTACTTATCTAATTATGAAATTTTAGCTGCATTTACCCTAATCATCGCCTTTTTCGAAAAAGGTGTTGATTCTGATGACAACTGGGGCGCAAACGTCAACAACTTTCCAAGGATATAATATGACTGAACCAATTGATAAAGACTTAAACCCAACACCTGCGACAAATAGAATGCCCATTAAGGCCAAGAAATTCTTTACCCGAGAGCTCAAAGAGTTTGTTAGACCCAGTAGAGAGCACTTTAGGGTTGAAAGTTTCCCGCCTTCGATTAAAGTAATTTTCAGAAAAGAGGCGTTCCTTAAAATTCAAGCTTTGATTGCCGAATGTTCAATAGAAATCTCCTGGATGTCGACTTGCGTGCAAGATGATAACGGATGCTTTATCATCAAGGATGTTTATGTGCCCGAACAGGTCTGTACTGGGGTCACGACAGAAATGACGGAAGATGGTGTCAGCAACTTATTATTTGAATTCCAAAAGGCCGGAATTATTGAGGAAATCAATAATCTCAAGTGCTGGGGTCACTCACATGTTAATATGGGCGTAAGCCCATCAGGTGTCGATGAAAATCAAACGGATGAATTTATCTCTAGATTTGATACATTTTTTATCAGAATTATCGGAAATAAGCGCGCTGAATTGTCCTGCCACGTTTACATTCTCGGAAAAGATGGTATAATCAGACATATAATTCATCATCCTGATTTGGTAGTCGAGGGTGGGCCGTTTGCTGAAAACGAATACACCGACTGGGCTATCAATGAAATTGATAATAAAGTAGAAACCAGAAGAAGTTTATGGAATTGGGGCATACCGAAGACAAACATTGTGTCCGATGAACCTGAAGTAGTTGAACCTGAAGTAGTTGAGGCTGAAGTAGTTGAGGCTACCGTGGAAACACCAGCCGAAGAGAAAGAAAAAGATGACAAAGCATAGTTTAGACACATCCCGCCATGTATTACATTTTGATACCAGAATGCTTTTATCTGGAAATAAAAGGGTTGACGTTATCGGTGTTGGTGCAGTTGGTTCTAAAATCGCGATGGAACTTGCAAAATTAGGTGTTACTAATCTTCGTTTATGGGACGGCGACGAAGTTGAAGTCCACAATATCGCGAACCAGGCTTTCGGGCTAGCAGACATTGGTAAAAACAAAGCCGAAGCTATGGCTGCTAGAATCACCGAATTCACCGGAATAAAGCCAACTGTAAAAGCCAAGTTTATTACTGCTGAAGAAAACCTTAGTGAATTTGTCTTTCTGGCGGTCGATACAATGAAAGCCCGCAAAGAGATATTTGAAAATTGCTTGGAAAATAATTTCGTTACCGAGTTGGTTGTCGAAGTTAGAATGGGCGTCGAAGAATTGCGTGTTTACGGATTTAATCCTAATAAACGTGAAGACAACAAAAGGTGGACCAACACACTTGTTGATGATGAAAAAACTGTTGAAAGCGCGTGTAGCGCCAAAACAACTGTTGGAGCAACTGCTGGAATGACATCCTCGCTAGCAGTTACTAGATTTATGCAGGGTGTAAAATGGAATGATAGCCCTGATAAGGATAACATTCCGAAGTTTGAGCAAATATTAGCTCTAAATCCACTATTTGTCTTAACATCCTAGGAGATACACATGACAACAAATACAGAAGCCCCATCAAGCCTTGAAGCTATTATGAACTTACAAGATAATCCAGAAGCACCTGAGGCACAGGCTACAGAAGAGCCTGAAGTTGACTCACCAGAACTTCCAGCAACAGTCGGTGTTGTAACTGTCTCGGAAATGGGTAAGACAGTCCGAGTTCCGCTAGAGCCTGGTATGACGATTTTAGAGACTCTGGAAGCCGCTGAAATTAACCCTCATGGCTATAGTCTGCGCCTGAATGGTGGCGACACCGACGCACCAGGCAACACAGTTCTAAATCCAGGCGACTCGATTATTCTGGCTCGACAAATTCGCGGAGCTTAATCGTTTACAAACTCTCCATTTCATGATATATTAAAATTGAAATGGAGAGTTTGTTATGAAAATTTATACAGTTGTTGAAACAGATTCAGACGACCTTTCAGGTGGTGGAAATCTAGTTGCTTCTTTTACAAGTAAAGACAGAGCTCAACGGGTTCTTCAACAACTAGAGTCTGTAACTTTAGAGCAAGCTGCTATCCGTGCAGAACTTAAACCAAAAGTAGATATTATCATTGCTGAGAGCCAAAGGCTGAGCAAAAATGGTATCTCATATATAATGTCTTATGAAGAGCAAGGCATTTATAATAAATATCTGACAACCCTACAGTATGATGACCTGTTGTTTGAAATTGAAATCACAGACCTATATGAAGGATAAAACATGAAGCAACTCTGGGAAATTTTAGTTCCGACAGTGTTCAATGACGGCCGTCCAGTAAAACTGGCCTATCACAGAGCATGGGACGCCAAGGTTATGGAAATTTCAGGTGGCATGACCATCATGAAACCTTCTTACGGCAAATGGGCATCTCAAAAGAGTATTGAGTATCATGAGCGCATGATTCCAGTTCGTATCGTCTGCGGGCGTGAAGAGATGGAAGAAATTGTCCAAATGACTATTGACCATTATGAACAACTTGCTATCATGGCCTTTAAGGTTGCGGATGAGGTTATTTTAGAACATGCTTCAATTGATATTCAAAAGGCCTGGGTCAAGAAGAACAAAATTGGCATGAAAGACTATGATTGGATTGAAAATGACTGAAAATGGCCTTCTGTGTGGCGAAACGGGACACGCTCCTCGGTTGCGAGCCACACACGCACTGGCCGAATTGATGCGCCGTCTTCATCGTCGTATCACACAGCGGGAAAAGGTTTTAGCTGTTCTTGGCATCAAAAAAGTAACCCACAGGCCACGGCCCGGAAGGACTAGATATGTATTTTGATTTTACAGGATTGGCATTTTTCCTGCATGTCGGCATCGCGGCCGTTATTGGCGCTATGGCGGGAGTCGTTATAGGCGGGGTGCTGGCCCTTTTTAGCATATCCTTTTTCAAGGTTTTCGCGATTGTGATGATTATCGCTTTAATTCTAGGTGCGCTGCGCGGCATTATAATGGAGGTGCGTTGTCAATGAAAGAATATATAGATTTTATACGCGAATTTATAAAAGCCGCAAAGCCACTGATGAAGGCAGAGGCCGGCCGCATTATGAAGTTAGGGGGAAGCCGAGATGCTGTCGACGGCTACGATGACTTGGCAATCTATGCCGATAAGCACTTTGCGGCAATTGAAGCCGGGATAATACAAATCCAAGCCCTGCAGAACCCTTGGGTTCCTATCGCGGATATACCGGAAGAGTGGAAGGATGGGCGCAAAATAGACCTTACGATTGAGACAATTGACGGTACACACCGTTGCGCAAATTGTGAATTTAAAGGTGGTAAGTGGTGGCGAAGAGGAAAGGGCCCAAATACTGATGTTGAAATTTCAGAATTTGCAACACCTGAAGACATGGAGTTGGGCTTTTACGTCATAATCACTTACGCGATGTTGCCTATTGATACCCCCGCCAAACTGCATGATGTTCCCACAGAGCGTGAAGGGGGCAAGTGATGGATAACCAATATAAAATAGCGTTAGAGATGATAACCGCGCATTACGGTGAAAGAACGACAGAGCGTTCTAAGGTTCCGTTAATAAACCATATTTATGAGGGTGTTGCCTTGCTTGATGATATGGGGGCCTCCGCACACGAGAAAGCGGCGTATTGCTTGCACCCATTATTCCAGAATGACGAAGACCTTGCTCAAAACTATTACTTAGCTTGCGCTTTCTCGGGTACGGTCATGATGCTTGTGATGGAATATCGGAAACACGCAAACTCGTTCTTATGTAGACCTGAGACAGACCACTACACTATCGAAAATATCACCCCCACTCCATTACAGGGAGTGTCTCGAATGGTGTTAGCCGATAAGATTCAGAACCAAAAAGACTTTTACAAACACCACAAAAATCACCCTAGAGCGAAGCAATTGAAAGCCTATTTTGAGACTTGGATTACCTTTCTCACAACACAGCCCGAATGTGACGAGGACAAGTGATGGATTGCAATTCTAAATAGGCTTTGGAAATGTGTCTTGAGCAATTCAAATTTCTGTCGTTCTTATCAGCCTCTAAAGGCCCGAAACCCAAAGGACAAACCCCATGACCACTAAGGACAATCAACGGAGAAAACTATGAAAAGGACAGATATTTTAAAGCCATTAGAGTTGCGTTCAGGCGCAGGCGGTTCTTTTGAGAATGGGCTATGCGTCATGGAGGTCGTGGCATGGCTCGGCGGTGAAAATGCTACAGATACACCTGAATGCGCGTGTCCTATTTTGGGTAGCTTTGCGATAAAATTAAATGACAG
The DNA here is from genome assembly GCA_032356245.1 of Endocladia muricata. Taxonomy (NCBI): domain Eukaryota; phylum Rhodophyta; class Florideophyceae; order Gigartinales; family Endocladiaceae; genus Endocladia; species Endocladia muricata. The sequence goes on along the minus strand of JAUKWC010041322.1, from coordinate 6,523 downwards.
TCTTTCAGACACAAATAGACAGCAACTAAAGCCCCTCGCATCCCAATTGCAAGTCTCGGCTCCCGCTCAAGAGAACATGAAAAACAGCGGACAGAATATATTTTGTTTCGTGTCGGGACAGAAATTGTTCCGCTTGCTTTCGATGCAATCGGGTTAGACGAACAAGCAGAGGCTTTAAGGGCATGTACTAATATAGATGATATGAAATCCGCCGCGAGATTGGCGCAGAAAGCTGCTGCTAGTGCTGCTACTCTTACTGTTGCTACTCGTACTGCCGATGCTGCCACTGATGCTGCCGAGGCTGCTGCTGCCACTGATGTTTATGCTGCCACTGATGCTGCCGATGCTGTTTCCGATGTTGTTGCTTATACTGTTACTGATGCTCGCCAATCTGTCTGGCTCAAGTGCATCCCAATACTCGAAGCCGCGATATTGCTAGGGCCAAATGGGCGTGATGAATTGGATAAGTATACACTTAAAGCCAAAGAACTCGCTATTTTTGCGGAAAAAAATCTGAAAGTCTCGGTGTGACCAGTAAGACAGAAAGACCTATGAAGACTAAAGAAACATCATTCGACAGAGAAGTTAAAAGGATACTCAGGAATTGTGAGTTTGATGAAACTAAGAAGGCTGCCGCCGAAGAAATAAGAAGAGTTATAAATGAATATGGTTATACAGCGTTTTCCTCTAGCGTAGTAGACGAGCAAACTGGTCTTATATCAACAGACTCTTTTTATCAAAAAATAACAGAGCTTAAGGAAAAAGAAAATGGGTGTTAATTTCAAATTATATGTGATGATTTGTCAGAAGTTTAAGCATGGTGAAGTCACAGAAGAGCGTTGGGAAGAGCTGGAAGACCTCGATATGTCTGACTCGAATAACATAACTATGATTACAGATGGATATTCCGGTGACTTTCGAGTAGGCCTAGTACTATTTGAATCCAATGACGGGCGCAACGAACACTTAGAGGTTGACTATACTTTAAAACTGCCGCCATCTGGCTTTAACGAGGTTAAATATGCATTAGATGGTTTGGGCCTAAAATATGATAATGTCAATATAGAAGTTTTTATTAATTACACATAAGGAAAAAGAATGTCAGGACTAGAACGTAAAATACACAGAAATAGTGATGCCTTTGTCAGCAAAGCTCAGAAGAAGGGCTCAGTAAACAAGAGCTATATCTTCGAGGAAGACTTCGAAGACTATGTCGGGGTTCAGAGAACTAAGATTCTACATGCTACAAAGGGCTGGAGAGTCTTTAGGAAATATGTTTAATGGCTGACTTCTGTTTGCAGTGTAACTCTGCTCTTTTTGACATAAATTCATCAGACCATGACCACCCTGATGAAAACCCACCAGAACTAAAAGAAGGCTGGGGTTACTCAGTCATTTGTGAAGGCTGTGGCTATATCCAGGTCGACAATGAAGGTAAATGTATTAGCTTCACAAAGCCTAAAGGAGCTCCTTGGGACACCACTGGCTGTCTTCAAAACCATAATCCTGATGTACCAGTACCAGAGTGGATGAATGAAATAATGGCTAAGTTGCCGAAAGAACCTGTTGCTGAAGATATTTCTTTCGAAAGCATTAAGGTTGTGATAAAAGAAGACGATATCCCTCTTTGACAGAGTTTCATCCGTATAAATATAATACGGAGAAGCAATGCCAACACAAGTTTTTGAAGTAGAGCCTATAGTTGCAGGCTTAGACTCTTTTATACGAATACAATACGATGAATCTACGATTACCGAGCTTTCTTTAAAGTCTGGTAGCCTTCAAATAGATTTACGAGAACGGCCACACCAGGCAGGTACTTTGGTGGCCACAAAGACCTCAGCATCTGGCATAACTTGGGAAGACAATACGTTGGTAGTCGCTCTGACGATGGCTGAAACTGCCCAAATTAAAGCCGAGCGTGTTTACTTCGACATTCTACACACCAATGCTGGAAGCACTTATAGAATTCCAGGCAACTGGGAATGGCCTGTTGAAAGAGCCATAACGGTTCCAAATGCCTAAAGCTGTTTTCACTACAGCAAAGCCTCATGCTACATTTAGTAACAGAGATGACAGAGTCGTGTTCTCTAGAAGCAGTTTTGCGACTGCTTCGCCATCCATTAAAACTATACCAGGCGCCAAGGGTAAAGATGGCTCCGGCTTTGGTTGGATATATTTAACAGATAGCGAGTTTTCTGCAGTCTCACCCCAGATTATATCTGCAGGGCAAAGAGTCCAATTGAAGAATAATGGTGTTAACGGAATAAACAATTTAAAACTACAATTTGAAAACCATAATTTTCTTGCTGAAAATAGAATCCGAAGCCTTAAAGAAAGAGACAGCTATTCTATAAGGCTTGACTTCTTTGTCATGTCCGAGGCAATCAATAATGAGATTGTACTGGAAGTTGATATTGCCGGACAGGTCGGAACTATTCAATCTGAATTTATCAACCTTGGGCAAGATGCCGGGACGCCTAAGCTGATAACCGTCAACTTATTAGTTTATGCCCTAGACACGTTTTTAGCTAATGGAGCTGGAATATTTGTTACGCCCAATAGTAATATAAATATCTACAAGGCGGCGTTTTTTATTAGGCCGGAGGAAAGTGATGCGGATATACTTTAGTGCTGAAAAAGAAGTCATTGTTATTGAAGGAACTAAACAGAACTTTCCAGCAAAGTCTTTAAGGCTTACATATGAAGCCGATAAAATAAGCGTATGGAATGCCGACGGAATCTCCAGGGTTATATGGACAGATTATATAAATATTCAAAATAACAACGGCACAGGCTTCTCATCTCTTCAGGAAACTGTATCTTACTTAAATGAAGAGTTTTCAAAGAGTGGAAGTTCCAACTTTGACGGAGGATTTTTTTAATGAACACATTTCAAATTAAACGCAGAATTACTGGCGCTGCTGGAGCACCGAGCTCTTTAAAGTCTGGTGAATTAGCCTGGAACCAAGTAGACAATATCATTTATGGTGGTTTTGGTGATAACGGCTCGGGCGCTGCCACAAGTGTTCAGCCGATTGCTGGTGTAGGCCACTTTGCAGAGCTTTCTGATTTAACTTCATTTGCATCCGGCGACATGGATAAATCAACTTATGACTCTAATGACAACGGCAAAATTGACGTCGCTGAGCTTGCGGAATCTGTCGCTTATGTTAATATTACTGGTTTACCGACTGAGTTCGCCCCCGCGGATTTTGATGCATCAAAAATTGCAAGCGGTACAATTGATATTGCCCGGTTGCCTGCAGCTGTTTTTAAGGCTCCGGTAGTTTCTTCTGGTAATCTTGGGGCTTTAACGCCTGCTCAAGAGATTAAAATCTTCGAAGGCACAACTGTTACCACATCTGGCGGCGTAATGTATCAATACTCAGGCTCGGGGTCTAAAACATCAGAAACTTCTTACGTAGAGCTGGCGGATAGAACACCAGACTGGTCTCAAATCGCCAATAAGCCAACTGTCTTTACTGCTGCAGCCCATACTCACGTCTTAGCTGACATTTCCGATATTGGTTCAATAGCAGCCCAAGATTCTTCGGCTGTTACAATTACAGGCGGAACTATTTCAGGTATTATCCTTGACGGCGGAACCTTCTAAATGGCAGTCGGGTATAAACACCCGAGAGGCACAAGAGCAAACCTACAAGCGCTTGCTAATTCTAGTTCTCTCTTAACAGGGCAGATTTACCAGCTAACTGACGAAAATAGAATTGCTATTGCAACCTCACCCTCTGATTTTGAAACCTTTCTAAAGGAATCAGAATCTGGAGGCTCTAGTGTTCAACGCAGGCAAATACAGGCAACAGCCAGATGGTACTTTTATGCCGATAAAAGGTGGGTGTCTGGTTCAGATGATAACTACGGGCCCTTGTATGTCAACAATAATGAGTCTGCCGGAGCCGGGGCCTCGCCCCTCCAAGAATGGGAAACCCAGGGCTTTTACTTGACTGAAGACACAGTGATAAAAAAAATACACATCATTGGGCGTTGTAATAGCAATGAAATAACTGATATTGAAATGTTATGGAGATTTAGAAGACCAAATTTAACTAGTCGTTGGGCCGATGCAGGTATAGGAATTGATAATGATAACGAGCAGGTAGTAACAACAATCCACCGGGATTTTTGGAAAATCCCGAATGGTTTAGGGCCATTAGGGAACATAGGACTAGAATCTACTACTAATATGAATGACCAATCGCGGCGAATCATAGACGTAAACTATACTTGCCCGACAGATGGCTGGCTTGATATTTTAATGAAGCCAGTTGGTACAAATAGTTCTAATAAATATTTTTATTGTACACACTTAATAGAATGCGAGATATAATGTTAAAAGATAACTGGGAAGACTTTATTCCTAACGTAAAAAGATTATTTTACAATGATGGCCATCGGCAAACCTTCATTTCATATTGGAAAGGCTGGGGAGGCTGGCTCACAGCAGGCCACTGCTTAACTGAATGTGCCTTAAATACACCGAAAGATACTCCGAATTTTGAATTATGGGAGCATAGAATGAAGGGAGTTGACATCTCGACATACGGTTTTAAAGATTTATGCCCTTCAGTTATTTCCCCTTATGTCAATCAAGAAGTTGTGGCCTTAGGATTTCCGGCGGGGTCCCGAAATATAGAAGTCAGGCGAGGCTGGATTCATATGGAAAGAGAAGAAGGCATCTGGATTGCAGGCATCAAAACTCCGGCTGAGCCGGTAGTAGTTGGAATGTCTGGTGGGATGGTCCTAGGCAAAGACAAAAAAACAATGAAATGGGGGCCGATAGGTGTCACAATTCACAGAAATTCTCCGGCGGCTTTGGACGGAGATGCTAAGGCAGACGAGTCACTAGACTTTGTGGCTTTAAATTATGCATTTAACGAAATAAAAGGTCAACTTGACCTTTTCTCATAGGAGAGACCAATGAACTTTATACTTCTTTGCGCCATTTTAGGGTGTGTAGTATTTAATATTAATATCAAGGATATTAAAGGCTTTTTAGGCAATCTTTTTAACAAATAACCGTTTACAAACCAATCTAAATAGTATATACTATTATTAATCGGCATAATCGGCTGATAAGCAATAGGTAACTAAGGAGGATGTCATGTAGCTCCGGCTATATTATTCAAACGAATTATAACGAGTAGATATTGAGAGCAGACAGGCCGATATGTTTCAGGTGAGATGTATCGGCCATTTTTTTGTTTACAATATACCTGGAGCATGATATACTAGTATTATAAAAATGGAGATTATAATGCAACTTACAAGTGAAAATGGTAACTTTCAAACCTGGAACCACAAGAATGTTATAATTCGTGTGAATACAAAAGGTGATATTGTCATTATTCAAAATGACGAAGGCGAACAGACACTCCTAAAGCGTGTTCCTTACACTAAAGCTTCTTTTCAAATGATTAAGGATTTTTATGAAGGCAATCTTTCGGGGCAATACTCCAAAGCGACTGATGCCAATTATATCAATCCTGAGGCTGCTGGCCTCCTGGAAAATTGGGCCTCTTGTGATATTGAGATGATTGATGAAGAGACTGCTTTGATGTCTGAAGGCGAAACATTTTCTCTTTATCGGCCAAAGATTGGTAATGGCATGCAAGTTTTTAGAAACAAAGCATGGCCGTTATCTGACCGAACACGTTGGATTATTGAGCCATCAGGTTCTGATTTTATTCTTCGGAAGCACTCGACAATGGATATTGTTGATTATATGGCTTCAGTAGATGGGCCTGCACTTCATGTTTATACACCAACTCGGGCTTCAGTATGATACAGCCTGTGCCCAGATATTTCATCGACGAAATGAGGACCAGACGTAAGAAAATCGAGAAAGATTTTTCTGAGCAGCCAATGAGCCTTCTAAGCGTTAAATTCATTGAAGGTATGGTAGCTCAACTAGATTACCTTATAGAGTTTGCGGAATCGGTCGATAAAGTAAACAACAACATGGAAATGAATTAATGTCAGAAAATCACGCGAAAATAAATCCTGTGGTAACAGGCAATAACATTCATTTTCAAATTATAGTCGAAGAGACTGTTCTAAGGACATATAAATTAGCTGAAGGCCAACGTGCTAAGGATTTCGTTGACGGCTTCAACACTTCACAAAGGACTAAATAATGACTGAAACAAAAACAGGCTTCCTCCCATTCCCTTCAATTGGCTCAATGCGAGATACTCGTAAGGGTATTGACCGTATCCGACGTGAAATCGGCCCGGTATCTTTTCTTCCAAAAATTAAATTACATGGTACCAATGCTGGTGTTCGAGTCTCTGCTAATGGAACTGTAGTTGCACAAAAGCGGAAATCAGATGTCCCGCTTGAAGGCTCAAGCCATTTCGGTTTTGAAATTTGGGTTGAGGCCAATAAAGAATTTTTCACCGGGTTGTCACAGTACGCTACGGAGCACGCAGATTTCTATGTTTATGGCGAATGGGCTGGGCCGGGTATTCAAAAATCTGATGCCGTCTCAGGTATTGAGCAAAAG
>JAUKWC010041311.1:0-12300 GCA_032356245.1 Endocladia muricata | reverse complement strand
ATGAGTTGAAAGAGCGGATGCTGGCAGCACAGCAGCAGACGTATGGAGATGGGTTGGATCAAGAGGCATTACATCCATATATGTGGGCGGTCAAGGGACATTATTACAGCACGACGCAATCGTACTACAACTTTCCTTATATGTTTGGGTTGCTCTTTGGGTTGGGGCTGTACGCCCGCTATTTGGAGGATGCAGACAAGTTTCGCAAAGGGTATGACGATCTGCTTAATTCAACGGGGGTAGAATCGGCGGCGGATCTGGCGGCCCGCTTTGATATTGATAGTCGGTCTACAGCATTTTGGCAGTCTAGTTTAGATGTGATTCGCACCGATATTGATCGATTTGAAAAACTGGCGAGAGGATAATTCACTCGAAGGAGTTCGCTTTGTCGAGATAGTTTTTGGTCTTGACACTGGGTGTATGGCAAGAGACCGTCACGAGATACCCGATTAGATCGGTATCTCGTGACGGTCTCTTGCTGAGTAAAAGTAAGGTGGGGCGGGATGGACGGATTAAGACGGGATGAATTAAGACGGGATGGATTATGGCAGGGAGAAAAGACTGCTATTTGTCTGGCCCGAGACAAAATCACATCAAAATCGCTGGTATATATTTCACATAGCGTGAGCGCGGCACGTCAACCTGATCAGCGATATTGATCTCCCCGTCTTTGCTAATGATAACAAGCCAGTATGTATAGTCAATGTGCAGATAACGCCCAGCATCTGTGTACTCATATGTGCCGCTGCCGTTAGGGGGAATTAATTCTGCGATGACGGGTACAGAGTGGTCGAATACACCATCAACGCTACGCATAATTTGAAACCCACTGATATTTTCCTCACTATCAGTTGTCCAACGCAAGGTCACATCTGATACCTCGCTTCGCGGTGGCGGAAGCGCAGTTTGGGGAATCTCTGCAACGGCACAAGTGGGCATATCGACGTTCTTTGCAGTGAGTATTTCATGGATATCCGTGTTATCGATCTCGCCTTCCACCATTTCGGCATTAGGTCCCCACGCATAAACGTTGACATCTGTTGCAGTATGGGCCGTAGTAGACCAAGTGGCGGTTGGGAATTGGCCGGCCCCCAAGTTCTTTACAACATCTAGGCCACCAGTTTCATGATCGGCAACAACAATAACTAATGTATCATCGCGTCCTTCTGCCCAATCCAAAACAACTTGGACAGATTGCTCGAATTCTAATACTTCTTTGATCATGTGCGGCAGCGAGTTTCCATGTCCAGCGTGATCAATGCGGCTCCCTTCCACCAAAAGGAAAAATCCTTCTTCATCATCTTCTAAAAGTTTTAGTGCCTTGTTTGTCATTTCTGAGAGGTGAGGTTTGTCATCGTAAAATTTGTTCATACCCAGATCATATTCATGCTCAAACGGCATGTCGCCAGAACCAAATCGGCCATAGACTTTTGCATTGTTCTTAGCTGTTAGTCGCTCTAGTTCTGCACGGTTTGATACAACCGTATACTCTGCTTCTGTAGCATATGTATCGCCAGCCGAACCTGGCCCACCGCCCATGACGACATCAGGCAAGACAGTTTGAAAATATTTTTTGAGCAGCAATGCATAGTCAGTTCGGCTGTAGGAATGAGAGGCAAATGCCGCAGGTGTGGCGTGGTTAATGATCGAAGTCACGACCAATCCCGTAGACTTACAGCGATCTCGAAAATATTCAAGAGCCGTTTCCAAACGCTGACCGTTACCAGGGAGACTTACGCTAATGACACCGTTGTTGACTTTTTGTCCTGTTGCCATTGCCGTGGCTGCCGCCGCAGAATCTGTAATATTGCTATTAGCAGAATGTGTTTTCATTTTTGCTTGATAAGGAGCTAATTCAAGGATCGAACCATCACGCGTACCGTTTGCATACATACTGGCTGCAGCAATGTGTTCCTCGCCTAGACCATCGCCGATTAGCAAGATAATATTTTGAGGCACATTATTGGATGCGCCGAGAAATAGCGCGCGTGGCTCGGGTCTAGCAGTTTGAGCATTGACGTGGGAGAGGGTACGTACTGGCGCAATGGCAAGCACGAAAGTCAAACAGAGGAAAAGTCTTAGTTGTATCCGCAATGCTCTAAACGTATACTGAGAGATTGCTGCAACGGGCGCAGTAGTTCCACGGGTAAAAAAACTGCATTTAAGTTTGTTATAGGTAAATTTCAAGTAAAATAAATTCATGACGGTACATTCTTTTCAGTGGAATGTAAGCAAAATGAGTTGGCAAAGAGCTGACGATTAACCAACAAAGGTCAATCAACGCCAGCGCTCAACTAATTTTGATCTCACACTTTCAGTTTTACGTTCGTAGTTTTCCTTGAAGATGTATAATTCGAGAGTGTGGTTATTGCTCAAAGTACAAAGCAATTGCTCGGTAGGTAGAGTGTAAAACAATTGTCTGACAAGGGGAGTAAGAGTAATAGTGTACGTCATACAGCTTTTGGACTAACACTAAATCCACTTTATACGAGTAATGATATAAACAACGCTCTAATACTAAAGACGAATAATTCCACATAGAGTTACGTTCATTACGTTGCCAAAAAATCTACCTATCTTAATTATAGCCAAATATTTCGAATTTACTCTTACAGTTCACCCTCATTTTGCTGATTTTTGGCATGGTTCATTTAGATAAAAATAAGGGTGACAGATTCAACATTGAATCTATTAACCTTACGGAGAAGTCAATTCTTTAGCTCAAATAATTTAGCCTATGACACAAAAAATCAATATAGGTATTTTAGGCGCAGCTCGGATAGCACGCGCGGGAATCATAAAGCCAGCCAGGTTCCAAAAAGATGTCGATATCATTGCAGTGGCCGCGCGTGATAAAAACAGAGCCGAACTGTTTGCAAAAAAGCAGCTAATTCCACGCGTCCATTCTACCTATGCCGAACTTATTGCAGACACAGACATCCACGCAATCTACAATCCATTACCCAACAGCCATCATCATGAATGGACGATCAAAGCATTAGAAGCAGGCAAACATGTCCTATGCGAAAAGCCACTAGCGTCGAATGCAACACAAGCGGCAGAGATGGTGGCTGTCGCAGAAGAAAAAGGATTGATCTTAGCTGAGGCGGTTCATAATTTATATCATCCGCTTACAAAAGAGATGATAAAGATTGTCAACAGCAGCATGATAGGGAAGATCCGGCGGATAGAGGCCCATTTTTGCACACCCATGTTTAAGCAGAACGACATTCGCTATGAGTATAATCTGGCGGGCGGTGCGATGATGGATCTAGGCTGCTATGCGATCCGCCTTATGCGATTGCTTAGCGGTGCGGATCAGCTAGAAGCAGATAGCGAATATCGCCCAAAAGTGACGGCAGCCGAGGCTATCTGCATGTCGCCACAGGTCGATCAGCAGATGACGGCTGATCTACTATTTCAGAAAGCAATTAGGGAAGAGGGAAGAGATGAACCAAGATACGAGGAGATCGTCGGGCACATGACTTGCGCGTTGAGACATCGCGGCTTTCCACGGATCAATGTGTGGGTGATAGGCGATACAGGCGTGATGAAAGTCACGAATCCTTTTGTGCCACATCGCTTTAACCGACTAACGGTGGTGACGCAGACAAACGATGGTCGTGGCAGAAAAATGGGGAGAAGAGTACGAGGTAAAAGCAGCTATTTTTATCAATTGCAAGAATTTGTAAAGGCAGTGCAGGGGAAACCCCATCAGCTATTGCCAGCCTCGGATAGTATTGAAAATATGCGTATTATTGACGATGTTTATAAAATGGCAGGCTTGCAGAAGCGGGGCGAGTCGTTGCATGGGTAGTAGGCATATTCGTAACTATAATTATAGTTGCAGCTTATGCCAGTCAAAAAGTTAAAGTATCCAGTATATCCGCAAGCTACTCTAGAAAAACCGCTAAAATCCGAGTCCTTATTTTTTGGTTTAGCCTTAATGCTCGTGTGCATAATGATGCGCGAGCAGATCGGCACCAAAGTCATTTTCGGGATCGCGCCAGACAGAGTGAACGTGATTCGCATCGTTTTGGACGTTGTCATATTCTACCAAGAAACGCGGTCCCTGTATGCGATAGTAGTGAGGCTGTTTTCGCTCTAATTTACCCGCCCACGCAAAATGAACATTTTCGAATCCGCGCTCGTTTATCTTCTTTATCTCAATTTCGGCCAGCTCATCTGGCATACGATGCACGTATTCTGTGACAAGTGCCTTGAGAATTTCGCGCTGACCTGCGCTCATGGCGTCTGCGGCAATTCCGCTAGGAGTTAGCGAGTATCGGACTGGCTCCAACTGTTCTACAGATAGTGAAAGTCGCTCCATTTCTGCATCCAAAAATCTCATCATTCCCTGAACGTTAGGGGAGTCGTTAAATTCGGGCAAGACTACTGGCAACGCGCGGTCGATTATAGTGGGTCGGTTTAGCTGCACAAGATCGGGTGGTGCCAACCGGCTTAGTAGCGCCACATTTTTCTGGTCATCTTCGAACGAGTACATAAGTTCACGCGCCAGATCTTCGGTTGCGGCAAGTGGGCGCAGGGTGGCAATACTGTTCAGTGGCGATTCCGCTGGATTTGACCCAAAAAAGGTTGGCGTTGGCGCAATGATGGCTCCATTTGCTATCGTATAATTAAGAGAGATATGGTGACCTTCAAAACGCCAGCCCCACGGCTTCTTCATATCCGGGGTACCAAAAATAGAGATATAATAGCGATTTGAGTTGCGCCACCAATCTTCACTCCGCCAGCCCTCTTTCGCATCTAAAAGTGGTTCTAGCCCCATAATTGTTGTGGCCGTATTAAAGCCAGACCGACTCAATCCAGTCGCAACAAATTGGTGCGCCAAACGTCGTTGGTGGTGCTCCATTTCATCGAGGGGTAACCCCTTACGTCGGATCGGCGTATAATTCCAAAGAGTGCGCTCTTCATCATCATCAAACCTTAATATCGCCGTCGCTCGTTGGGCGGCAGTAAGCGAGGAAACAAAGTTATCAGCCGCTTCGCTCATGCGCTGCACGAGTTTGCGTGCGTCTTGCATATAAGTACTTTTCATCTTAATTTTTCTTTGCTGAAGGGTAGGAATTGGTACGAATACCCATATTGTAGAAACCATACGCGAGCAAAAAAGTTCGTCAGTTGATACGATTTAAGGGTAGCTTACAGATAACAAATTGTCAATAGAAAGGCGATCGCACACTTTCGCAGGCTAGTGCTTTTTGGCTAGGATTTTAACCCCCAGCCCGACACGAAAAGCCGGCAAAAAACAGGCTATTTTGAATAGAGGCTTGCCATACGCTATTACTCTCTCTCTGTTATCAGCCGTGTTATCAGCCGTGTTATCAGCCGTGTTATCAGCCATGTTATCAGCCGTTTTATCAGTCCTGTTATCAGAAGTGATGATTGCCCGGATCTATTTTCTATAAATTGTCTAAACCAATTGCTTCGCGTATAAGATACTGAGGGCGCTGTTTAACTTCGAGGAAAACGCGACCCAAGTATTCACCCATAACGCCCAAACCGATCATTTGCATGCCGCTAAAAAAGAGCATCATCACGACAATTGATGCATAGCCCGGTAGATCGATACCAAAGATAAGCGTCCGCATTACAATAAATGTACCGTAACCCAACGCAACCAGCGCGGTAAATAATCCAAAATATGTCCAGATTCGCAAAGGCAGTGTAGAAAAAGAGAAGACGCCATCCAACGCAAAATTCCACAGTTGCCACGCCTTCCATTTGCCCGTGCCAGCCGCACGCTGCGGGCGCGTATAGCTGATTGTTGTCTGCTTAAACCCCATCCATGCGAAGAGTCCCTTCATGAAACGTGTACGTTCGGGCAAAAGCTTCAGCGCATCCACCACGCGCCGATCCATCAGCCGAAAATCGCCAGCGTTGGCGGGAATAGGCACTTCACCCAAGCGGCCAATTGCGCGATAAAAGAGATTGGCCGTGATACGTTTCGAAAACGAATCGCTGCTGCGATCGCCACGAATGGCGATAACCATGTCAAAGCCCTCGCGCCATTTCTCAACCAGATCTGGAATTAATTCAGGCGGGTCTTGAAGATCCGCATCAAGTGGAATTACAGCATCACCCGTGGCAAAATCAAGGCCCGCGGTGAGTGCAACTTCTTTGCCAAAGTTGCGGGTCAGATCGATGATCTTAATGCGCGGGTTTTGCGCATTTTCGGCTTTTAACATCGAGAGCGTTTCATCATCGCTGCCGTCGTTTATGCAAATAATCTCATAATCAGCGGTGATTTCTTGAACAATCGGGATTACGCGGTCCAAAAAAATTGGCAAGGCCTCTTCTTCATTGTACATAGGCACAACGAGGCTTAGTTGAAAATCATCGTAGTTTGGTGATGCGTATGGCAAAATGGAATCCTTTCTAGCGCGCGTACAATACCTGTTACAATACCTGCTACATTCTACAAAGATGATACCATATATATCGCAGGCATTCATAGATGAGTGTAGGTCATGCAAGTAAAATCGATCTAATTCTTTTCATCTATGGCCTTGATCTATATAGTCAGTCAAAATAGTTGAGTCAGAGAGTGTTTAATATATCTATGCGAAAAAATTATTCTTCAATCAAAATCATCCTTTTGTACTGCGTGATCCAGTTAATGATAACAGCGTGCCTGCCGACCGGGCCTGCTGTTGAGACAGAGGTTCAACCAGCGGAATCTGATCCAAGCTCATTGCCAAAGAGCATACAGATTGACCCATTGCCCTATACATTCGAGCAACCCACACAATTTTTTGTAGATGACGATTTGTTGTGGGTAGCACAGCTAAATGGCGGAGAGAATCAGGGTCAAGGTCAGATTGTGACAGTGAGTTTGGAGTCGGGCGATAGGCGTGTTGTGCTTGACAATTTGGATAAACCAACAGGCATTGCACTGATCGATAATTTGCTGTGGATTGCAACCAAAGATGAACTGCTCAAGTTGGATCTGACAGCGGCTGATTCGGCTGCCGAAGTAGTGTTGCAGGATTTACCAAACAATGGACGATCCAACGGCACGCTAACCGTTACGCCAACGGGCAAATTATTGTTCGAAACAAGCGGCAATCAGAGAGATGAGGATTCTGGCAAGCTGTGGGAATTTGATCCGCAAACGAATGCGCGACGGATGGTGGCGACGGGGCTAAAGGGTGCATATGCTCACGCATTTGATGAAGCAGGGCGACTTTGGATAACGGAAATTGCGGATGGTGCGGTTGGCGGGGTGACGCTTCCGGGTGAGATCAACCTGATTTTGACAGACGCGGACGAGGTGCCAGATTTTGGGTGGCCCCGCTGTTATGGCCAAGAGTTGGCGGGTCCAGACTGTCAGGGGACGCGTGCGGCGGTTATTACGTTGCCAACCAACAGCACACCAACGGGGATAGCGCTCTCACCCTTTTCTCCAAATACGTTGTTGGTGGCACTGTGGGTAACGGGCGAGGTGATTGAAATTCCGTTTGTATTAAATGGCGAAAACGCAGTGGGCGATTCAAGAATTTTGTTTGACGATTTGCGCATTCCGCAACATATCGAGACGCAGGCAGACGGGTCGGTGCTGGTGAGCGATTTTGCAACGGGGCAGATTTTCCGAGTGCAACAGGTGCAGTAAAATCGAAAAAGATACACTTTATCTTCGGCTGAAACAGGAAAAATATTATTTCTCCTGCCGTTGAGTGTAAGCTGCCTAATATAAGTAGAAAACGAACAAAACATAATCAAGGACCAACACTACATGCAACTCGGCATCTTAAACGCCTGTACGCCTCAAGACGAAATCGAATTTCAACTCGAAGAATTTCAGTCCTTTAGTGACTTTTTTGCACAAGCTGATCATAGCTTTGATCTGACCGAATATCGCGTGACCGAGGGCGAATTCCCACGCCATGTGGGCGAGTGCGATGCATACTTGATTACGGGCAGCCCGAAGGGTGTCTATGATGATGAAGGCTGGATCGATCAACTGGGCGATTTAATCCGTGATTGTTACGAAGCGGGGCAGAAGATGGTCGGCATTTGCTTTGGACATCAGATTTTGGCACACGCTTTGGGTGGTCGAGCAGAAAAATCTAAGAAGGGTTGGGGCATGGGGCCAACTGTGATAGAAGTGTCGCAGTCGAAGCCATGGATGGATCCGCCGCTGCCGAATGATGACTTCTACTTTTGCCATCAGGATCAGGTGGTTGCGCTGCCGAAAGATGCAGAACTGCTGGCGGGAAGTGAGTTCTGTCCGAACGGCATGTTTGTGATTGGCGATCAGGTGTTGGGCTTGCAGGCGCACCCCGAGTTTACGCAAGATGTGATGACAACAGCAATTGATATATTGGGTGCAACGGTTGAGCCAACGGTTGTTGCGACCGCAGCCGTGACGACGGCAGAGCGGCGGGTAGATGGTGCTGTCATGGCCCAATGGATAGTTAATTTCTTGGTTGGCAAAAGTTAGCCGGCGATGTCCATTCTTCTCTTGCTTCTGGTTGGAGTGGTTGGTCTGCTCGTTGGCATGATGATCGGCACGGTTGGGATTGGTGGCGTGTTGCTCGCACCGGCGCTGGTCTTTTTGCTGGGCATGGATTTGCCGCTGGCGATGGCGACCAGTATGTGGAGCTTTCTCTTTACGGGGTTGATGGGGGCTGTGACTTATGGCGCAAAAGGATCAATTGACTGGGCAACAACGGGCTGGCTTGTGCTGGGGATTTTGCCTGCCTCTGTTTTGGGTGCGCGCACAAATGTAGGGTTGCCATCCGAGGTGCTGGCTGGCATTTTGGTTGTGGTGCTGCTCTATTCGGCGTGGAATGCGTTGACAAAGCGACGGGCTTCTGATAATGCGACAACGCACATCGCGGCTTACTGGCTAGTTGTGATTGGTTTGGTGGTGGGGTTTGGCTCTGCGCTGACGGGAACGGGTGGTGCGGTGATGCTGATGCCGATTTTTCTGCTGCTTGGCGTTCCTGTTTTGCGGGCGGTGGGCGTGGTGCAGGGTATTCAGCTACCGATTGCGCTTTCGGCGTCGATTGGGTTTGTGCTTTTTGGGCAGGTCGATTTTATGTTGGGGACGATGCTAGGATTTGTGCAGGCTGTGGGCGTGTGGGTTGGTGCGCAGATCGCACATCGGGTAGCGGCAGAAAGGTTGCGGATTTTTGCCGCAGGTGCGCTGATTTTGTCTGCGATCATGTTATCGCGTCAGTTTGTTTGAGGATAACAGATAACAGGCATCCTCAGATGCGAAGCGGTTGTATGGGCGACCACTTCGCATCAGGGATGCTCCATTCTTCTATTTGCAGATCGTGCGTGTTTCTTTTGCCACGACTGTTCTAAATTCGATTAGCTTTAGTGATTACAATGCTTCCCGTAGCTCGACGGCTAGTTCGTATACGGCTTCGGGGGATTCGTTGGCGCACTTGACTAGCGCGCTCCCCACAATTACGCCATCTGCCAGTTTTCCAACGGACTTTGCTTGTTCGCCATTGCTTATTCCAAAGCCAACGGCGAGCGGCGTGGTGGTGGCGTCGCGCACGCGCTGCACAAATTCGTCTAGATCAGAAGCTATATCCTGACGCGCCCCCGTTATGCCGGTCAACGAGACAAGATAGATAAAGCCCTGTGCCTTGCTGGTCACCAATTGGATACGTTCGGGCGTGCTGGTTGGTGCAAGAAATTGGATCAGTGCGATGCCGTGAGCTTCGCAAATTTCTCTTAATTCATCAGCTTCTTCGGGTGGCAGATCGGGTACGATTAGTCCATCGACCCCGGCATCAACCGAGTCTGTGACAAATTTTTCTAGGCCATAGGCCATCATCGGGTTGATATAGCCCATGAGTACAGCGGGTGTGTCGATGCCTTCGGCGCGCAGGGTTTTGGTCATCTTTAGGCATTCTTTGACGGTGATACCGTTGTCTAATGCATGTTGGGTGGCGGCCTGAATGGTTGGCCCATCGGCCAGCGGGTCCGAGAAGGGGATGCCTAGTTCAAGCAGATCGGCACCGGCGGCGACTACTTGGCGAATGGTTTCTAACCCCGCCTCGTGGTTGGGGTAGCCCAGTACGGAATAGGGCATGAATGCGGGTCGTTCTTTTTGAAATGCGGCGTGAATCCGATCGACGCCAGATGGTTTTTCGCTCGACATGTTTACACTTGGTCTCCCATTTCTCGAATAATTGTCTCTAAATCTTTGTCACCACGCCCCGATAGGTTCATGATAATGATTTTATCTTTGGACATGGTTGGCGCACGTTTGACAACTTCGGCGACGGCATGGGCCGATTCGAGTGCCGGAATAATTCCCTCTAATTCGCTTAAAATTTTGACGCCCTGTAGGGCTTCGTCGTCGGTGGCGTAGGTGTAAAAGGCGCGTTCTTCGTCGCGCAGCCACGCATGTTCTGGCCCAACCGAGGGGTAGTCTAGCCCGGCGCTGATGGAGTGCGTTTCGGCGATTTGACCGTCTTCGGTTTGGAGCAGGTACGATTTTGTGCCGTGCAACACGCCGAGGCCAACTCGAATGCCGGTTGATGCTTCGGTTGCTTTGGTTGTGGCAAAGCGGGCTGCGTGTTTGCCGGTTTCGGGTCCACTGCCGCCTGCTTCGACGCCGATCATTTCGACGGCTTCATCTTTTAGAAAGGGATGGAAGAGGCCAATGGCGTTTGAGCCACCGCCCACGCAGGCGATTAGGGTGTCGGGCAAACGTCCTTCTGCATCTAGGATCTGCTGACGCGCTTCGCGACCGATTACGCTTTGAAAATCGCGTACCATGGTTGGGTAGGGGTGTGGGCCAAGGGCGGATCCAAGCAGGTAGTAGCTGTCGCGCACGTTCGTAACCCAGTCGCGGATCGCTTCGTTGATGGCGTCTTTTAGGGTGCGGCTGCCGCTGGCAACGGGGCGCACTTCGGTGCCGACTAGCTTCATGCGGAAAACGTTGGGCTGCTGGCGAGCGATGTCCACTTCGCCCATGTAGACGACACATTCGAGACCCAATAGTGCGCAGGCGGTGGCGGTCCCTACGCCGTGTTGGCCTGCACCGGTTTCGGCGATGATGCGCTGTTTGCCCATACGTTTTGCTAGCAATGCTTGACCTAAAGCGTTGTTGATTTTGTGCGCACCGGTGTGGTTTAGATCCTCGCGTTTGAGATAGATTTTTGCGCCCCCAAGATGTTCGGTCAAGCGTCCGGCATAGGTCAGCGGCGATGAGCGCCCAACGTAGGTATGGAGCAGGTGGGTCAGTTCGGCTTGGAAGGTTGGATCTGCTTTGGCTTCGACGTAGGCTTCTTCGAGTTCGCGCAGTGCGGGCATTAATGTTTCTGGAACAAACTGTCCACCATATTGTCCAAATTTAGATGGTAGCAGTGTGGTTGTGGCTGTTGCCATGGTTACTTCTCCTGTTGTAAAAATTCTGTTGTAAAAAATTATTCTTCAAGTAAATAGTTAAAAATATTTGGCGATGTTTCATCAATCATATTTAGCTGGCACTTTGTGCGTTTACCGATATGTTCTACAGTAATCACAAAGCTTTTCTGCGGTAGAATGGCTTCGTCGAAAACGAGCGGCATTCCCTCTTGTGTGGAGCTGATGCGCACAGAGAGCCACGCTGGGTCGCCATGGTTGCAATGCAGCAGGTCCGCATCTTCTTGAGATAAGACAATTGGTTGCAGATATTCTTTGGCCATGGCCATCACTTGTCCTGTTTCGCTTTGCAGTAGCGCATAGAGCGAAGAGGTAGCGGTGTAGCGTTGAATCATTTCGGCAAAGCGGGGTGCAATAAATGAACGTTGATAGGCAAACGGCGTACCATTTTTGATCCGCAATCGCTCTATTCGTATGGTCGTGCTGTCGATTGGCAATTTCAATGCTTGGCACGCTGGTTCAGATTTTGCCTGGAGTTCTATGTTAAGTACGCGCGTTTCGGTTTCGCCTGCGGGGTGTTGATTCATCTCTGTACTCAGGCTCAGCAGTTGGTATGGTTCCTCTTGCAGATCTGGTTTGGTGACGAATGTGCCTACGCCATGCTCGCTGTGCAACAGCCCTTCTTCTTCTAAAACATTGATGGCTTTGCGGATTGTCATCAGCGTTGTGCCAAACTGCTCGGCCATGTCCCGTTGCGATGGCAGCATTTCACCAGGCGAAAATTTTCCGCTGGTAATTTGAGATTGCAGTTGATTGGCAAATTTAAGGTATCGAGGCAGAAATTTAGTTGTTTGATTCATGATATCCTTGCATGAGTTATAGAACTCTATAACTCATGCAAGGATATCATGAATTTGGGCGTGCGTCAACCACTAATTCTTAATA